>JABWDY010008269.1:2401-12610 GCA_013358455.1 Thalictrum thalictroides | reverse complement strand
AAAAAGATCTCTCTTTTATATATTATGAAGAACAAAGAGCAAAAACTATCCTATGTGATCAATCATAAAATAATTACCTTCCTAGCCTGGCAAACATGGAACACTTGTAGTAAATTCTTCTACTTACCTAATTCACTAGTAAAACCCCATGAATCGATTAGCTCATGGTGATTGTGGTGATGATCATGATGGTAGTAAAAGTAAGTGACATAATCAAAAGACAAGAATGTAAAGACAAGATATTGAATTGCATGAAAAGTAAAAATATAATCAAAATATGAAGAACTTGAACTTGAAAAGTAAATAGACTTGTATTAAAATAAAAGGAACTTCTTGTTCAACATGAAATAATGTAAAACCCTAATGATACTTCAATTTAAGATCAAAGAATAATGAATTTCGTGGCTCTCCTCTCCTTATATAGGGAGTAGTCCATCTAACCCTAGAACTCCTTGAAAATTGTTAGAAAAGAGTTTGTATTTTGTTATATAACTTGTAGGAAGCTTCTGGAGCTGAAATTTGGTGGAGAGCTTGGTCAAGTCACGTGGATGACTCAGTCAAAATCTTGGGTCCAAATTCTTTCTAAAATACGAATTCCAAGAAGCCCAATGGGCCCAAAAACTGCCTTCAGAAACTGGGTCTGGCCGGTTTTGATGAGTCTTTTTGTCCTGATTCCATCTCCGTTTTCTGCGATCTATCTTGACAGTCTTGAAGTAGGAAGTGAGAGCTTTCCAATGCCTATTTGTGCTTCGAAATCCGAGCTCTCTAACCCTTTCGTTTAATTGTGTCAAGTTGGCTAGTCGAAACTGTATTTTTACCGCATTTTGCTTCTTTTTAGCTTTTCCGGGCGAAATACACCTACAAACACGTAATTCTAACAACACCAAGCATATCATATCACTTTATATCATAACATGAGACAAACATACATGAGTTAAGGGGATATATTTACACTTTTGAGCGCTTATCAAAGTACTCTAGGGTTTATAATACACCCACAATAGCACTCACACTCACTTCTCAAAGATAGATCTTAAGTTGTTTGAGTGAAGGAAGGAAGGTGATTGATTTCACTCTTGAATCTTTCTCACAAAGCTTAGGGTTTCTCTCTTGAAAACTTCTTGATGAAATAAACAAACTCCTTAGGAAATTCCTCTTGTTATGTTGCTTTTATAGTTAAAAACCTAAAAGATCCGTTGGTCAAAGTCAGTTGACCAACTAGGGTTTTGACCAAGTGAACCGGAAGAGAGAAAAACCAAACCGGGCAAAAAACCAGCATATCCCGTCAGTCAGTCGACTGACCCTTTAATTACCATTTTTGCCATTCCAGTAATTGCATGTTAGTCGACTGACCTTAAAGCCAAGTCACCTTCCAAAGGGTCAGTCGACTGACCTTATGGCATGTCATTTTCAACTTTAACTTAGTCGACTCCAGTTCTGTCCAGCTGTCTACTTGACCTGCCTGCTTGACTCCCGGTTGAGCTCGGTTGCCGCCGATCGCGTCCATTCTTGATGTCTTCAGCTCCAAAGCCTTCCGGACACTTGAACACCAAGAACAAGACCTAAAGCAAGGACTCATAATATTATAGTACATGTGAAATGTCTGTTTTGCCCTTGTTTGTCATAATTCACAAGATATAACATTTACAGATAAAACATGAAGCACTGAAAACAAATATAAGTAATACAACCAAAGAAGTAAATGTAAATGTTATATCTTGTGAATTGTGATAAAGATGGGCAAAACGGACATTTCACATGTTATGTTATATTATGAGTCCTTGTATTAGGTCTAGTTCTTGGTGTACAAGTGTCCGAAAGGCTTCGGAGCTGAAGAGATCAAGAATGGACGCGATCGGCGGCAACCGAGCACAACCGGGCAAAAACCGAGTCAAGCAGGCAGGTCAAGCTGGCAGGTCAAGCAAGCAGCTGACTATTCAGGGAGTCGACTGACAACAAAGAGGTCAAAGAGGATTATAAGGTCAGTCGACTGATCCTTTAGGGGTTGACTGGTCATATAAGGTCAATCGACTGACCCTTTGATGACAAAACAGTAATTTGGCTGTCAGTCGACTGACTGACGGGAATTCTGTTTTTTAGCCCGGTTTGGTTCTTTTACTCCCGATTTTCCAGGTCAAAACCCTAGTTGCTCAATTGACTTTGACCAACGGATCTTTGAGGGTTTTGACTATAAAAGCAACATAACAAGATGGATTTCATAAGGACTTTGTTTATTTCTTCAAGAGCTTTCAAGAGACAAAACCCTAGCCTTTGTGTGAGAAGCTTCAAGAGAGAAATCAATCATCTTCCTTCCATTCACTCACTTCAATTCTTTCAATCCAAGAGATTATGAGTGAATGTTGTATGTGGGTATTGTTATAAACCCATAGAGTGCTTTATCTTTCTTTCTCTATCATTCTCATTGAGTGAGACTTTCAAGAGAGAGAAACCCCTTTTACCAAAGGTAATTCCTTTGATATGGTTTTTTCTTGTTGAAGACAAGAGAGGTGAAACCATTGAGAAGGAGTTCAAGGTGAGGAGTTTGGTGATTAGCTTCTTCAAACCCTAGTGGATTCTTGGTTAGAGATTTTAGGAGAAAATCTCTACAACTTTCAAGTTAGATTAAATCAACACTAATGGAAGTGGTGTAGAGTTGTTGGAGGTGTTCCAAGGCTTTGGATTTATCTTAATAGCAAGAAGCGACTTGAAGAGTGGACGTAGGCAATCTTGTCCCGAACCACTATACATCTTGTGTCTTTGGTTTGCTTTATTGTTCTTATTATTATCTATATGCTTGGTAGTTGTAGTTATAGATTAATATCATCAACTTACATCTCTAGTTGGTAGTCCTTGAACCGGAAGGTGGGAGTGCCTCTTTCTCTACCCACCTCGAGAAGTTCTTGGCTACTTGTAAAAGTATTGGGTATTTCATAGTCTTAGAGTTGTGGTTTAAACAAACCCATACTCATAAAGACATGACCCCAAGGATTAGAGTTGATTAGTTGTGATTGAATCTAAATTACTTACTTTGTTCATCTCTTCATGCTTTACTATTCCATATATTGTTATCTTGCTTGTTAGTTGCTATAGACGTGATAGACTTGCTTAGTGTAATCTTTTTATTCAGCACTTAGTTTTTCCTAAGCATATCTGTTAGTGTCAGTTTCTTCGATAAGTGACAGTTTGTCTTTGTTGTACCTCTTGGGGGTGATATTTGCCAGTAAGTTTTTAAGTAGACTATTCACCCCCCCCCCTCTAGTATATTGGACACCATTGTGTAAGGAATATCAATTGGTATCAGAGCCTAGTTGCTCAATCAAGGTTTAAACACCTGAGAAAACGATCCATACACGATGATGTTCATGACTGCGGGTCATAGTATGAACAAACCCTTTTCTCCTGACAGAAGAAAAAGTTGTATTTATTTTTTTCTAGACCGTAGAAGTTCTAGGAATGTAAAACATGATGTTGATAAAATAGCTATATTTAATTATGTTCCTGATTCTGTAAATCTTGTTATCTTACCTGACACCATGAGTCAAGTTAAAAAAGACTATAAGTATGTTAGACATCAAGGCTTAGATGTTATTAAATGTGATATCTCCTCGAAATGCTTTAATCCTTTCAGTTTCAAATTTACTTGTTCTATTGACTCTATTGATGTCTTGACCTTAATGGTTGAGAAAATGAGTAAGTTTTGCAGGAAAAACTGGAATCTTGCCAATTCTTTTTCTGCATTCTTACTAATGTGTTAGGAAGCTACAACAAGCTCTACTTCAAACTCACATAATGATCTTGATGACTCAAAAACTGATGATACCCCCTTCTCGAGAGCTTTTATGGCAATAGCATGTTCTCCACTTGAGTGTGAGACCACAAGTAGAGAATGTGATGATTCTGAGTGTGAACCTGGAGAAGAGGACCTTCAATCCGCATACAATGAACTCTATGAAGAATTCAAGAAACTTGCAATGCAGAATCCATATTATGTTTTCTAGAAGACATGGATGAATAGAAGGAGGACATAATTCATTAAAATTAATTACTGTCTCAATTACCTATCCAGCATACATATATCATTTTCAGACTTTATATATCATTACCATTAGAACCCAATGATTACCACTAAACAGACGTTATATATCATATAAAAGCCATAAGTATAATAATTAGTTGTACAAAGCCTTGGCAGTTGTTGGGTGAGGTTGACACCTTAGACCATAAAAAATATCCACATAATAGGTTCATGAATTACAAAAACTAAAACCCATTTCAAATCTCTTCTTTGGGTCTGCCTTTTTGAAATCCTTCATCTTCATTAGTGCATCAAATTTGTCCTGGATTGGCCCATGGCATTTTGTCTGCCATTTAACAAAGAAATAAAACAATGTTATACATATTGACTGAAAACAAAATAAATACATGAATACAAAAGTAAGAATACTTATAACGAAAAAAACACTTGCTACAATTGAATAATGGTCATCGTCAGCCAGATTTTCAGTCTCAGTTGTATACCAACGGGTCAGCAGCTTCATGTAGACATCAATGACAAAATCATTGGGCCATTTTTCCTCATTCAGCGTACAGAAATCTTTGTATGGCAGATATGTACCATATCCATAAAACCTAAGTGTCTTCGAGAGATAGCCAGGGTTATTTTTGCCTAATTTCCATACCTGATCCAACAAACTGGATTACTCATTTGTCGTAGTTCTCTTGCAGATTGCATCGGTCATAGTTAAATTTATCTGTTGGTCATAATCCCTTCCCACCATGGGGTCAAAGCGATCGAACAACTTTCTTCTTATTGTCTCTACAATTTTTCTCTCAATTTCCCTTTTCTTTTGAATTGGAATTAAAAGTTGATCTACTTCTTTTTCTGTTTCTTTAGTAATTAACACCTCTATTTCATCTTTTAATGCACCTCTCTTGATAACGTCTTCAGAATCTGAATTGAACAATTCCAATACTCTATCATCAACCACATCCTCTTCATCATCATCCATTTTCTCATCAGTATCAATTGAAACATTCTTATCTGGCAATCTAAAAGGCATAATGAAATCACCTTCACCCTGAACTTCAGATGGAGAGGACGGGCAATCCTTTCTTGGAAACTTGTTAGATTCCTCACATGTTCTTTTCAGGTCAAGCTTAGGAATAACAGTGAGTCTCTCCATGGTGAACAAATACTCTTTCTCACGATCAACATCTTCCATATTCTCATCATCAGTACTATATGTAGGTTTATGTTTGACTGGATCACGCATTATGTCTTCTAAATGAGACAACATGTCAGCCTTCATTTTTCCCATTCTAGGCTTCTTAGTTAAAACCTTCTTCCACGAATGATCCTTTCTTTTAGTTTCCCTGTAACGTTGGTTTCTTTTTTCCACTGCTATAGTTTGGTTTCTCTTTCTCTTGGTGGGAATTGCTTTTAAAACTTCATCATGCTCCTTTTCATCTCCATGTTGAACATGTTCCATTTCCTCTTCATTTTGAACAGGCTCAATATCCTCTTCATATTCATCATGCTCCATTGCCTTATTCTGTGCTGGGGTCATCTTCTTTTTCTTTGAAACTGGGGTTGCCTTTGTGCTTGCTTTCTTTTTTGTTTTAGGTGTTGCTTTCTTCTTTTTCTTTGGGCTGCTTTTCTTTGGAACTATCTCAAACTTTTTCCTTAACTTTTCAGCAATCCTCTCAACATCTACAGCAGAACTGATCTGGAGAGGACATGAATGTTATAATAGCTGACATTTAAACACATATACATGCCAAGACAAACAATACAGGGGACACAATATCTTAGAAGGCCAATGATGATTTTTAAACCTTCAACATCAAAATTCCCATGAGTGGAGCTTGAACTGGGTATTGAAGTAAAGCTTTCTAAAACTGCATCAACTTCACGTTCTTTCATCCACTACAAGTCAATAAAAAATAAAAAAAAAATCACAAAGGTGCCATAAAGGTTGATACAAGAATCATTTATAGTCTTCTAGTAGACATAAGAAACAATCTAAAAGGCCAAAACATAATCATCCTTGGAAAAAAAGGTGCATACCTCAATAGCCTCCTGGATAACTTCAATAGTTTTCTCCTCTGTAGTGGGTTTCTGTGGGTAGTAAAGATAATCTTTTTCTGGCTTCTTGCGTTTTTTATCATCCAGCAATTTGGAGATTGTTGTTTCTTTTCTACATTTTGCTGGGAGATCCCTCCATCCCAACATTCTTGGGAACTTAGCAGTGGAATCTCTTCTATGTCCCAACGTTAGAACATGCTGGTATGCTCAGATGATGAAAGCTAGAATACATCCATGTATACCATAATTTCTCTTCTCTTCTTTAACATACTTAGAAATAGTTTCCAATGAATCAGCAAGACAATCATACACTACAGTACCCCACGGAAATTTGTCGAACTTTTTTAAATCAGCAGTAAGATCAATATACCTGAGGTTAATTAATCTAGACGACAAATAATGAATTCAGTTGCATAATACTAACCATAGAACATATATATTTTCTCAACTAGATAAATGATCCAACTTTATTCAACAATATATACAAAAATTATAAAACTCCTTTTAGACAATCCGGAAGACATAATAGGTCATAGAGCAGGTAGAAATATAATTCCAAAGAACAACATTATCCAATCAGAAGAAGATTAAAAACAAAATTTATTTTTCACATACTTGAGATCAACGTTTTTGGCTTTTTCAGGAAGCAAGCAAATTGGAAGAAAATAAAGTCTGTTCAATCTATCAACATCAGTTTCCTTCTTGGAAGTTTTGCTTTCTCAATGGCTTCCTCTATGTCTTTAGCATTGATACTCTTTTTTTTACCAAAGTATTCTACCCAAAAAGCACTAGGCTCATCCTTTTTCTTCCTCAACACAAATTCACTGGGCAAGAATTCACCAATCCTTAACCCAAGAATTAAAGTTACATCTAAAGGTATAAAGCTCATAATTTTACCCCCGATTCTATACTTGCAATGATCTACTCTCCGTTTCACCACTTCAAACACAATTGGAGTCAACATTCTAAATTCATTTGCTTGGACTTTCAAGAATTGGTTAAAGCAAGATTTTTGAAATGAAGTTCTTTCCTTTTCTTCCTTAATGCCTACAATGAAGTGTTGACTCACCTTATTCATGGAACATCTGACGGTAATACTGTATTTTCTTGGTTTTGTATTCTTTTTCTTCATTGTTTTGGTTTGGCCTTCACTCTCGTCTTCTAGGTCGTCTCGATCGTCATCTTCTTTGGTCTCAGCAGCATTTTCTTTGTCTTCCTGAGAATCACCAACTTCTTCTTTATTTGTTTGTTCTTCATCATCATCAACTTTTGGATGCAAAGGTTGCTTTCATGGATTATTGGTGTCTCCTTCAACAGTTAGGGTTTTTTTAACACTAGGTTCTTCAATTTTAACCAATTTTTTGCACAATGGTTTCCAATTCAAAGTGCAAGTTGAGATTTAGAGAGTGGGGATGGTGGCTATATATTTAATAGAAGATGGGGGGGTTCAATTGATGTCTTTTCAAATTAAGCAACCGTTAGGGTTCAAAACAACGGCTGAAGATGTCTGATTGTGTATCTTCCCCAACTGATATTTTGTTTACACATGTCGTCATCTTGTAGCCCTAAGCATAGAGCAGGCAAAATAAACAATCCAGAGGACATTGAAATAAAAAGAATTATTTCAACAATTCGACCTTAATTTTTTCTTAAAAAATTTTGTTGTTATAAATTAAACAATAACATTATTTCAGTGGATCCATATTGAATACAAAACCAACAGTTAAAGTACGTAAAAATGGAGAGGACATGTTTCTTAATCCAGAGGATATAAAATATTAGGCAAATAGCTTAATCTAATGGTCAAGATTTAATCTTAAATATCAATGGTGTTAAAAGAATGACCAGTCACTGTAGGTCACATCAGGTACAGTTTGACTGAAAAGTTGTTTAGGAGAGAGAAATTGCACAGAGGGGTAGAATGGGTATAGAAAATAACACTTTTTGAACAAAATTGTAGTTTTTGGTTTTTTTGGTCCGATTTGGGAAGATTCCGGTTTGACTGGCCTGTTTGAGAAGAGGCACCATAAAAGTGGTCCTCTTTGGGACATTACTCTTAACCAAACTCTACTACCCCCAACAAACCAGATACCAGAACATTTGCCCTGTAAATGTAATATCTTGTGAATTGTGACAAAAGGAGATAACATAGTTATGTCACATATAATATAAGTAACGAGTCCTTGTAATAGGTCTAAGTCTTGTTTTGAGTGTTCGCGTAAAGCTTTGGAGCTGAAGACCTCAAGACTTGACGCGTGCGGCAACTTCCAAGATCAGGAAAATCAAGGCAGGATAATGTTTGGTCATCAGTCGACTGACCAAGGAAGCATACTTGTGATTACATCAATAGTCGATTGACCGTTTGAAGCATTCCAAACCCTATATCATCAGTCGATTGACCATATAGTGCAATTCTAAAAATTTGGTCTTCAGTCGACTAACTGACGGGCTGAATGTGATTTCGGCCGGATTCAGTTCTGTATTTTCCGGCCCACTTCCCCAAAGTTGCTTTTTGGTCAACACACTTGGGCCAACGGATCTATTTGCTTTTGGGAGTATAAAAGCAACACTTAAAGCCTTAGAACTCAAAGATTTGGTTGTGGTTTTCTAAGTAAACAAGAGGCAAGAGACCTAGCTTTTGAAATCAAGCAATTTGAGAGAAATCCATCCATCTTTTTCTTTTCACTTAAGGAATTCATTCCTATCTTTTTTAGAGATGAGTGATTGTTGTATTGGGTGTTATTATAAACCCAAGGTGAGCTTTTTAAGAGTTTCTCATTTGTCCTTTAAGAGGATTGTAGAGAGAAAATCTTTCTTGTTTTTGGAGCAAGTTGGTGAAAATCCTAGATTGTGAATCTAGGTTAGGGTGATTGTGACTAAGCCCTACTTTCAAACCCAAGTGGTAGAAACTTGGTTAGGAGCTAAGGGAATTGCTCCTACAACCTTCAAGTTTGTAAAACCATCATCATAGGAAAGTGGTGTAGAGCATTAGGAGGCTAGTCTAAGCTTTGGGTTTTCTTAATACAAAGGAAGTAGCTTGACGAGTAGACGTATGCACACCTTGCCGAACCACTATAATCTTTGGTGTTGTGGTTTGCTTTATTTGTCTCTAAGTTTACATTTTGCTTTGGTTGTTTGATAGTTTAATTTCTCTATACATCATTCCACCTATCTTCTAGCTGGTTGTATAATTGGTGAGGAAAGGGTAAGAGTGCCTCTTTCTCTACTCACCCCCTCGCAAACCACAACAACCTGTAACTAGGATTGGGTATTCTTAGTTCAAAGGATTGGGTGAGTTCTTTCTTACTCAATCCTAAGTGAACAAGAACCCAAAGACTAGTAGATAGTTTGGTATTTAATTGTTGAGTTTACAACTATCTGACATAGCTTTCTTTTATATGTTGTTTGCTTGCTGGTTATTCTTGCTTGTTGATAGATTAACTTTGGGTAATTATTTTATTCCACATCTTTATTACCTCTTAGCTTATCTGTAGTATCTGCTCATCCTGTTGTTGTTATATGTTGTCTCTGTTTATCTGCTCAGTGTATCACTTAGGTGTAGTTTTATTTTTTTTTTTAAAGACTATTCACCCCCCTCTAGTCTGTTGAACACCATTGTGTAGATTTCTCAATTTGGATCAGAGCGGGTTGCTCTCAAAAGGTTTCAAAACATGAGTAAAAGATCTGTATGATGATGTCCACTATTGAGGGTAGTGCTGTGAACAAACCTCCTCTCTTTGACGGAAATAATTACACCTTCTGGAAGTCAAAGATGAGATTTTTTCTTAAGTGTCTAGACCCTAAAAGCTTATGTGGTATAAAAATTGGTGTTGATAAATCCATAGTTGTTTCTGATAATGATTATGTAGCTGTAAATCTTGTTGCTTTACCTGATATCATGTGTCAAGCTTAAAAGGATCATAAGCATACACAAGATCAGACCTTAAGTATTATTAACTGTGAAACCTCTTCGGAATGTTTTAATTTTCTGAGTTTTAAATTCACTATTTCTGTTGACTCTATGTATGTTGATTTTCACGAGTTTTCCGTACTTCCCGTCAAATCAGCAGTGCTAGTAATCCCAGCTGCAGAACGTGTTAGTACTACCGGCACTGCTAGAAATA
>JABWDY010008258.1:28441-41522 GCA_013358455.1 Thalictrum thalictroides | reverse complement strand
TCATGATGGTAGTAAAAGTAAAAGACATAATTAAAAGACAAGAATGTAAAGACAAGATATTAAATTGCATGAAAAGTAAAGATATAATCAAAATATGAAGAACTTGAACTTGAAAAGTAAACAGACTTGTATTAAAATAAATGGAACTTCTTATTCAACATGAAATAATGTAAAACCCTAATGATACTTCAATTTAAGATCAAAGCATAATGAATTTCGTGGCCTCCTCTCCTTATATAGGGAAGAGTCATTCTAACCCTAGAACTCCTTGAAAATTGCTAGAAAAGAGTTTGTATTTTCTTATATAACTTGTAGGAAGCTTCTGGAGTTGAAATTTGGTGGTGAGCTTGGTCAAATGACGTGGAAGACTCAGTCAAAATCTTGGGTTCAAATTCCTTCTAGAAACATGATTTCCAAGAAGCCCAATGGGCCCAAAAACTATCTTCAGAAACTTGGTCTGGCCGGTTTTGATGAGTCTTTTTGTCCTGATTCCATCACTGTTTTCTGCGATCTATCTTGACAATCTTGAAGTAGGAAGTAAGAGCTTTGCAATGCCTATTTGTGCTTCGAAATCCGAGCTCTCTAACCCTTTCATTTAATTGCGTCAAGTTGGCTAGTTGAAACTGCCTTTTTACCGCATTTGGCGATCTTTTAGCTTTTCCGGGCGAAATGCACCTACAAACACGTAATTCTAACAATACCAAGCATATCATATCACTTTATATCATAACTTGAGATGAATATAAATGAGTTAAGGGGATAAATTTATACTTTTGAGCGCTTATAAGGTGTCAAGGAGTATTCATGATAAGACCGGATTAGGATACATGGCTTCCAAAGAGTCACATACTTCTGTAGCAGGACATGGATTGAGTCTACCCCAGAAGATCAAGATTTGTTACTACTGTAGTATGCCAGGACATATTCAGAGATTTTGCAGGAAGAGACGAGCTAACAAGAAGAATAACAGAAAAGATGACTTAAGAAGAATAGTGGCCTCACTTGAGGCTAAAAAGAAAAGTCTTGAACTTCTAGTCAACAAATCTTCTGCAGGAAAAATCACTAGAGTATGGCGACCAAAGAAATTGAGCATCACATCTAGCTCTACCCCCACTCTTGATGAACATTCTAAGTGTCATGTCTTTCCTCTCAGCACTAATGTCAGAGACACCACTACTTGCCTAGTAATCATGGCTAGAACTTCTTTCAAAGGCAAGGAGTTGTGTTCTGAACCTTCAGAGAGTGACTACTTTGCTGAATCAAGTGAAGTAGAGAGTGACTACTATCTTGAGAAGGCAAATGAAGATGTATACAGTGAATACCTTGACTTGACCAAACAAATAAGTCATTTAAAGGTCAAGCAGAAGGATCTTCAGGAATAACTTGCTAGATTACAATGATCGAGAAGAAGCATATCTTATGACTGATGTGCTCACTAGTGAACTAGCAAGGCTCAAAGAAGTGATTGATCGCTTGAAAGTAGAGCTGAGACTTAAAGATTCTATCTCAGGAAATCAGCCATTCAAGGGTCATTCTTTCTCTTCCAGGAGACGATGGCATCCATCTAGCTTGGATGTCTCAGGTATCACTGATGACTTTCTATGTAATTTAATTAATGAGAGTCTTCACATTGCCATGACTAGATATGTTAAGTCTGCTCCTAAGTCTTACATGAGAGAGCATCTATATGCTCAGTCTCCTCTTTAGTTCAAGAGATCTTGGTTAAATAGGTCCATTAGTACTTGTGTGCCAAGTGGACCCTCCGATCGAACTACGAGGCGTCTGATCCCCTGTACCCTATTTTATATATATCCTTGTTTGGGGTACATAGGTAGTTACTTGTTTGAGACAAGTAGTGCGATGGCAGTTTTATATATAAGTTTTACTTGTTGTATTTCTTATATATGTGTTGTCAGAGCTTCACGTTTTATCTTAAGTGTTTCAGGTAACAGGAAGCGTTTGTGCTGAAAGTAATCCTTTCTTATGCCTGGTCTAATCATGACATTAAAAGGTTACCCGTGTCGGTATCACATTCCTGTCATGATCCTGGTTTAAGTTTGGTATATCTTGTTTTGTTTCTATGAATGCCTTGATCCATAATTTCAAAGACATGATAAGTGTGAGTGAACATCAATGGAAGTGGTCGGCATGTCATCGATACGAGTGAAAAGCACGTGTATCTTTGTGGTTGTTTAGTCGGGGTATGATTGGAGATCATGTTAATTCCTATGTGATGGTCACACTTCTTGTGTTTGTGAACTTATGTGATCAATGCTTTCTTGAGTGCCTTCCTTGTTATCCTGTTGTTATGTTCGCATATTCACATGTTGTTCGTTTCATGTTATATCTTGTGTTCATGCTTATGCCTTGCCATGAACGTATGTTTTTCATGATATGTTATATCTTGTTGCATGCATTGGTTGTGTGTCCTAGATGACCCGAAATTGAGATCCAATGTGTGTTACCTATCAAGCATGAAAGATGCATCCGGTTGATGGATTTGAGTTGTACGTGACTCAGAGAAATGTTGATCGACATTTAATTGCAAAATCTAGTGGATTTGATAAAAAAACTTGATGGATTTGAGAAACGAATGAAGTTTGTGTAAATGTTATATCTTGTGAATTGTGACAAACAAGGAAAAATAGACATTTCACATGCTATGTTAAATTATGAGTCCTTGTATTAGGTCTAGGTCCTAATGTACAAGTATCTGGAAGGTTTCGGAGTTGAAGACATCAAGAATGGACGCGATCAGCGGCAACCGAGCACACCCGGGAGTCAAGCAGATAGGTCAAGCTAGCAGGTGAAGCAGGCAGCTGGACAAAGAGGAAGTAAACTGATCAACAAGGAAGGATTAAAGGCTATAGGGTCAGTCGACTGACCCTTTGAGGGACAGTTTGCAGTATAAGGTCAGTCGACTAACCTTTTGAGACATGAACAGTTATTTGTGAGTCAGTCGACTGACTGACGGGATATGCTGGTTTTTTGCCCGGTTTGGTTCTACTCACTCCCGGTTCACTCGGTCAAAACCATAGTTGGTCAACTGACTTTGACCAACGGATCTTTTAGGATTTTGACTATAAAAGCAACATAACAAGAGGATTTCTCTAAGGATTTTGTGCATTTCATCAAGAACTTTCAAGAGACAAAAACCTAACTTTGTGAGAGAAGCTTCAAGAGAGAAATCACCATCTTCCTTCCATTCACTCATTTCAATTCTTCCAATCCTAGTGAATTTGAGTGAATGTTTGTTTATGGGTATTTGATATAAACCCATTGAGTGCATAATCTTTCTTTCTCTACCATTCTCATTGAGTGAGAGTTTCAAGAGAGAAAAACCCCTTTCTACCAAAGGTGATTCCTTTGATGTGATTAGTTCTTGTTGAAGACAAGAAAGGTGAAACCCTTGAGAAGGAATTCAAGGTGAGGAGTTTTGTGATAAGCTCCTTTCAAACCCTAGTGGATTCTAGGTTAGGGATTTTAGGGTAAAATCTCTACAACTTTCAAGTTAGATTAAATCAACACTAATGGGAGTGGTGTAGAGTTGTTGGAGGTGTTCCAAAGCTTTGGATTTATCTTAATAGCAAGAAGCGACTTGAAGAGTGGACGTAGGCAATCTTGTGCCGAACCACTATACATCTTGTGTCTTTGGTTTGCTTTCTTGTTCTTATTTTATTTCTATATGCTTGGTAGTTGTAGTTATAGATTAATATCATCAACTTACATCTCTAGTTAGTAGTCCTTGAACCGGAAGGTGGGTGTGCCTCTTTCTCTACCCACCTCGAGAAGTTCTTGGCTACTTGTAAAAGTATTGGTGTTTATTAGTCTTAGAATTGTGGTTTCTACAAACCCATATTCATAAAGACATGAACCCAAGGACTAGAGTTAGTTAGTTGTGATTGAATCTTGACTACATACTTTGTTCATCTCTACATGCTTTACATTTCCTTATTTCATTATCTTGTTTGTTAGTTGGCTGTGACTTGATAGATTTGCTAGTTTTTCCTAAGCATATCTGTTAGTGTCAGTTTACTCTGAATAAGTGACAGTTTGTCTTTGTGTTGTCTCTTGAGGGTGATCATTGTTAACATATTTTTTAAATAGACTATTTACCCCCCCCCCTCTAGTGTATTGGACACCATTGTGTAAGGAATATCAATTGGTATCAGAGCCGAGTTGCTCAATCAAGGTTTCAAAACCTGAGAAAAAGATCCATACACGATGATGTCCACAGAGGGTAGTGCTGTAAATAAACCACCTTTGTTTGATGGTAAAAATTATACTTTCTGGAAAGCTAGAATGAAAATGTTCTTGAAATCACTTGATCCCTTGTGTTGGGATGTGGTAGAAAATGGTTTTGCAGGACCTACGTTCACTTCTGTTGTTGGTGGCGAAACGGTCACCTCACTGGCACCAATTGACACTTGGTCACCTGCTGATAAAGCCAGATGTCATGCAAATGCCAAAGCACTAAATGGCATTAACTGTGGCATTTCACCTGAAGAGTTCAAGTCCATCATGACCTATGAAACAGCTAAGGAAGCTTGGGATATCCTGGAACTCTCTCATGAAGGAACTACTCAAGTGAAGGATTCCAAGCTACAGATGTTGGCCAGTGAGTTCAATAGGATGTAGATGGAGGACTCTGAGAAGTTTGGTGACTTCTGGCTCAGGTTAAAGGACTGCACCAACTCCATGTGGGGTCTTGGACAACTAGTGGATGATTCCGTTATAGTGAGGAAAATTCTTCGGTCTCTTCCTGTCAAGTTTGATCCTAAGGTGACAGCCATAGAGGAATCTAAAGATGTTGGGAAACTTGACTTAAAGGAATTGGTTGGTTCTATCCAAACCTTCGAGATGAAGATTGCTCCGAGAACTACTAAGGAAGACAAGCCTATTCCTGAGAAGTCTATTGCCTTCAAATCCTCCACCTCCGATGAACAAAATGAAGATCTTGTATTGATGGTAAAGAGGATGGGTAGGATGTACAGAAAGAGCAAGAACTTTGTCAGAAATCAGTCTACCTCTTACAACACAACGGACAAGAGTACTCCTAGGTTTGACAGAAAGAAGAGCCAGGGGTCTGATGATAAGAAGTGTTATACTTGTGGAGGCACTGGGCACATATCTTCAGTGTATCCCAGTAACACCTCCAGACCCAAGGCAATGAAGGCAACTGCTGAATCAGAGACTGACACTGAGAGTGACTATGATTCTTCAGAAGATGAAGGTTCCTTCTCTAAGAAAGTTCTAATGGAAATTTCTGAGTCTAAACCTGTGATCTCAGGCGAAGACGATGGAGATAGTGGTTCAGAGGGTGATTCTGAAGATGATGAGTTACAGTCGGCCTACAACGAGCTTTATGAAGAATTAAAAAAGGTAGCGAAGAGACTTGAGAGCAACAGGATCAAAATCAATGAACTATATGAAAAATGTCAGTTGCTCCAAGTCGAGAAGGATGGACTTGAAGATCAAGTCACAAATCTCAAGTCATCCTTTCAATCTCTCACTGATGAGAAGGAAACTTTCTCTCATGAGTTAAAGAAAATGAAGGTATATGTTGGGAAGTCTACTTCCATTCCTGAGACATTAAGTCTAGATCATCCCTTGAAGGTATCAAGGAGTATTCATGATAAGACCGGATTAGGACACAAATCTTCTAAAGCTTCTCATACTTCAGTAGCAGGACATGGTTTAAGTTCACCTTAGAATGTCAGGAGTTGTTTCTATTGTTGTCAGCCAAGACATATTCAGAGATTCTGCGGGAAAAGACGAGCTGGCAAGAAAAGTAAAAGGGTAGCCTCTCTTGAGGCTAGGAAGAAACATCTTAAGCGTCTAGGCAACAAGCCAAAATCACTAAAGTATGGCGGCCGAAGAAGTTGAGCATTTCATCTAGCTCAACTGACACTTCTGTTGAACATCTTAAGTATCCTGACACTCCTCTCAGCACACATGACAGGGACACTACTACTTGCCTAGCACTCATGGCTAGAACTACTTGCAAAGGCAAGGAGTTGTGTTCTGAACCTTCAGAGAGTGACTACTTTGCTGAATCAAGTGAAGTAGAGAGTGAATACTATCTGTAAAAGGCAGATGAAGATGCGCACAGTGAATACCTTGACTTGACCAAACAACTGTCACTTCTAAAGGTCAAGTATAAGGATCATTAGGAAGAACTTGTTAGAGTCCAAGATGAACGTGAAGAAGCATATCTTATGACAGATGTGCTCACTGGTGAACTAGCAAGACTCAAAATAGTGATGGATCACTTGAAAGCAGAGCTGAGACTTAAAGATTCTATTTCAGAGAACCAGTCTTTCAAGGATCATTCTTACTCTTCCAGAAGACGATGGCATCCAACTAGTTTGGATGTCTCAGGTATCACTGATGACTGCTTATCAAAGTTGTAAATGTTATATCTTGTGAATTGCGACAACCAAGGGCATAATGGACATTTCACATGTACTATAAGTTATATGAGTCCTTGTATTAGGTCTAGGTCTTGGTGTTCAAGTATCCGGAGGCCTACGGAGCTGAAGACATCAAGAATGGACGTGAACGGCGGCAACCGAGCTCAACGGGAAGTCAAGCTAGCAGGTGAAGCAGGCAGGTCAAGCAGGCAGCTGGACAAGCTGGGAGTCGACTGAAGTTTTAGAAGAAATGATCAGGCATAAGGTCAGTCGACTGACCCTTTATGGGTGACCTGGCATTACAAGGTCAGTCGACTGACATGCAAGCATCCAGTGGCATAAGTTGTAATTAAAGCATCAGTCGACCGACTTGCGGGATTTGCTGGAATTTCACCCGGTTTGCTCCGACTCACTCCCGATTCACTCGGTCAAAACCCTAGTTGGTCCTATGACTTTGGCCAACGACTCAATTAAGGTTTTGCCTATAAAAGCAACATCTTAAGAGAGTTTTCTCTAAGGATGGATTTCATCAAGAGCTTTTCAAGAGGCCAAAAACCTATCTTTGTGAGAGTTCATACAAGAGAGAAATCATCATCTTCCATCCACTCATCTCTTCAAATCTTTCCAATCCAAGTGAGGGAGAATGAGTGTTTGTAAGAGGGTACAATTATAAACCCTAGAGTGCTTCTATCTTCATCTCTATCTACTCATCTAGTGAGTTCATTCAAGAGAGATAAACCCCTTTCTACCAAAGGTTAATCCTTTGATGTGTTGAGTCTTTGTGAAGACAAGAAAGGTGAAACCCTTGAGAAGGAGTTCAAGGTGAGGAGCTTTGTGACAAGCTTCTTCAAAACCCTAGTGGATTCTAGGTTAGAGATTTAGGGAAAATCTCTACAACTTTCAAGTTAGATTAAATCAACACTTATGGGAGAGGTGTAGAGTTGTTGGAGGTGTTCCATGCTTAGTTCATCTTTGCTTCTTTATCTCTTCTATCATATGTTCTAGCTTGTTAGTTGGTTAGATCTTGTTTGTCTTGCTTAGTATAATCTTTTAATTCCGCATCTTGTTTTACTAAGCATATCTGTTAGTGTTAGTTTGCTCTGAGTTAGTGACAGTTTATCTTAGAGTTGACACTTGGGGGTGATCTTTGTTAGCATTTTTTTAAATACCCTATTCCCCCCCCCCCCCTCTAGTATATTGGACACCTTTGTGTAAGGAATATCAAAAGTTACTTAATGAGAGTCTTCATATTGCCATGTCTAGATATGTTAAGTCTGTTCCTAAGTCTTGCATGAGAGAGCATCTTTATGCTCCGTCTCCTCATTAGTTTGAGAGGCCTTGGGTTATTTGGGTTCATTAGTACTTATGTGCCAAATGGACCTTTTAACCGAACTACGAGGCGTATGATCCCTTGTACCCCAGTTTATATAAATCTTTGTTTGGGGTATGTAGGTAGTTACTTGTTTGAGACAAGTAGTGCGATGCCAGTTTTTATATATAAGTTTTACTTTGCTGTATTTCTTATATATATGTGTTTGTCAGGGCTTCACGTTTATTCTTAAGTGTTTCAGGTAATAGGAAGCATATGTGCTGAAAGTGAACCTCTCTTATGCCTATCACATGATGACATGAAAAAGTTACCCGTGTCGGTATCGTATTCCTGTCATGATCTTGGTTTAAGTTTGGTATATCTTGTTATGTTTCTGTGAATGCCTTGATCCATATTTTCAAAGACATAATAAGTGTGGGTCAACATCAATGGAAGTGGTCGGCATGTCATCGATACGAGTGAAAACCACGTGTATCTTTATGGTTGGCGTAGTCGAGGGCATGATTAGAGATCATGTTAATTCCTATGTGATGGGCACACTTAATGTGTTTGTGAATTTATGTGATCAATGTTTTTTCTTGAGTGCTTGCCTTGTTATCCTGTTGTTGTTGTTGCATAAGTGCATGTTATATGTCTCATTTTGTATCTTGTGTTCATGCTTATACCTTGCCATGCATGTGTGTCTTTCATGATGTTATATCTTGTTGCATGCTTTGGTTGTGTCCTAGATGACCCAAAACTGAGATCCAATGTGTGTTACTTATCAAGCATGAAAGATACATCCGTTTGATGGATTTGAGTTGTACGTGACTTAGAGTTTTTGTTGATCGTTTCTTAATGCAAAATCTAGTGGATTTGATAAAAAAAACTTGATGGAATTGAGAAAAGTTTGATGTGTGTGTTGAACCGAAAAGACAATGATACACTGGGTGTAGTTTTGATGTTGTTTTTGAAAGTTGGAAACTGTTTGGATAAGCCATGGATGTGTGTGGCGAAAAGTCGGAGTTTTTGAAAAATCAGGGTATGCCAGGAAGTCAGTCGACTGACCTTTATAGGGCCATTGGAAATCAGACTGGGAGTCGACTGACCTGTTAAACTATTTTTTATCCTTGGCTTGGAGTCGACTGACCCTTTATTGGAGTTTTTGAAAGAAACCATCAGTCGACTGACCCTCAATGATAAATGGGCCAGATCTGACCCATTTCAAATTCGGTTTTGGTATAAAAGCTTTTTATCATTCCTATACAAACCTAATTCGATTCTTTCTCTCTCATAGCCTCCATTAAAACTCTTTCAAGCTTTGAAACATCAGTTTTCTTCAGATCTGTTAGCAGTATTCTTTGTTTTTCTCTGTTTTCTTTCAGATCTGCTTCTTTGAAGCTTTTATTTCTCAGTTTTTCATCTAGTTTTATCTTAGTTCTGTTTTCTCTGTATCCATGACACCTAAAAGAGCTAGAGGATACAATCCTTCTTCTTCCTCTGCTTTTACTAGAGACTGTTGCTTCTCTACCTACACAGTCTATTGGAGGAGCTTCTGTTCAGCTTCATCCTACTCCTGCTGCTAGAGATCTCTTCACCAGGAAGTTTTCTCGTAGTCCTATCTCTATTGAGAGAGCAGTAGTAGTAGAGGATCTCGAGCCATATGACCTAGAGCACATTCTTTTCTCCTCTGGTCTATCTGTTTTCCATGGCATTGAGAACAAAGCCCATAAGCTGACATCTCAGTATTTCTATTCTAATATCTCTGAGCTTTCCTATGATCCTCCTTCCTTCAAGACCTATCTCTATGGTTCTGCTTTTGTTATCACTCCTGACTTTCTTACAGAGAGATTTGGTTTTGAGAGGCCCCTTCCTGAGTTTAGAGTTGCTCACCCCTTGTGCCTGACACCAGGCATGGATGCAGATTTAATGCACAAGGGGATGTTACTGTTGTGGGGCAGGATGTTCCCTTTATCTGGGGGAGAGTCTACTGCTAAGATGAATGCCAGGTGGAGGGTTCTTCATAGGATCATGCTAAGCACGGTGTACTACAAGACTGGCACCCTAGCAGAGATTCAGAAGGATGAGGCCTTCTGGTTGTGGAGAGCAGCTCTGGGAGAGAGGTTGGATATTTCCTTGATTATCTGGTATAGGATGGCAAATGCATTTGATGGACCTGTCAACATTGTATTGCCATATGGAGCTTTGATCAAGGAACTGGTGCATGAGTGTATTCTGAGAGACTCAACAGCTTGGGTAAATGCACTGGAGCCTCTTAGTAGGAAGACCTGGAGGGCAATGAAGATACCTGAGGGCCCAGGAGAGCCAGACTTTGAGGATCGAGTACTCGACTACCTTGGCAGGATGAAGGAGGTGGTCCATATGCAGACCTTGAACATTCAGGACATGCAGGCTACTCTTGCATCACATGGCCGTCAGATTCAGGACACCAGTGAATATGTGAGAGACCTGAGACTTCATCAGATACCAGCTTGGAGGAGAGCAGCCGAGGAGGATGAGCAGAGGTATCCAGGTGTACATGTTTATGATGGTGGACATCCTGGTGCAGGTGGCTGATAGCGTCGATTTTCAGTTAGCAGTGCTTCCCGTCAAACTTTAGCAGTACTAGCAAACCAATCTGCAAAAACAAGTTAAATCTACTAGCACTACTAACGCTATCAAATATTTATTTCTCTTTGTGATTCTGACAACTAAACTAATCCTAAAACTAGTGTAGAGGCAAGTATCGGGGTATCGAATCCACTCTTTCCAAGAATTGGGTACTTTGACTACAAACAAGAAACAACGAAGAAGGATGATGTCGTTTATGAAGGGATTGATTGATTGTAGAGAATTGATTGATTGAGAGTAAATATGATTGAAGTAATGTAAAACAAGTAAGTAAAGCAAGCAAGAAATATAAAGGTTTGTGAATATGGAAGGAAAAGCTGGGTATTACTTCGTTTCATAGGTAAGTGTCCAAATTAACTACTCATGCTTTGTGTCCCATGCATCCAACTACAAACTCATAGACAAGTAATAATTGGTGATGAATTCCCTTGCTCTCGACCCAGGAACTTGACCTCAAGAAGTATTCAAGACCCAATACCTCTCATTTCGATGTCGTCATGCAAGTAGTGAATTACTTCTCTTTATACTAATTGTTAACTACCTTTTCTCTCTCGATGCCAAGATATATTAACGGGCGTATGAGGCTCGAAAGTCTCTACATATGCAAAAAGATCTCTCTTTTATTTATTATGAAGAACAAAGAGCAAAAACTATTCTACGTGATCAATCATAAAATAATTACCTTTCTAGCATGGCAAACATGGAACACTTGTAGTAAATTCTTCAACTTACCTAATCCACTTGTAACACCCTATGAATCGATTAGCTCATGATGATTGTAGTGATGATGATGATGATTGTAGATGTAAAAGACATAATTAAAAGACAAGAATTTAAAGACGGGATATTAAATTGCATGAAAAGTAAAGATACTATTGAAAAGTAAAGAACTTGAACTTGAAAAGTAAATAGACTTGTAATATAATCAATAGAACTTCTTCTTCAACATAAACTAATGTAAAACCTAGATACTTCAATTTAAGATCAAAGTATAATGAATTTCGTAGCTCTCCTCTCCTTATATAGGGAGGAGTTCTACTAAACCTAAACTACTTGAAACTTGCTAGAGAAGAGTTTGCAATTTATTAAATAATTTGTAGGAAGCTTCTGGTGCTGGAATTTTGTGGAGTTCTTATTTAAATCACGTGGAACACTCTGTAAAAATCTTGGGTCCAAATTCCTTATAGAAATATGTCGGCCAAAGAGCCCAAAAAGCCCAAAAAGACTAGTAGCAAAAGCTGTCTGACAGGTTTTAACGAGGCTTTTTGGTCCGGTTCCATCTCTGTCTTCTGCAATATTTCTTGAAGTAGGAAGTGAGAGCTTTCCAATGCCTATTTGAGCTTCAAAATTCGAGCTCTCTAACCCTTTCATTTAACTGCGTCAAGTTGGCTACTTGAAACTGTTTTTCTGCCAATTTTTGCTTCTTAAAGCTTTTCCGAGCGAAACGCACCTGCAAACACGTAATTCTAACAACACCAAGCGTATCATATCATTTTATATCATAACTTGGGACAAATATACGTGAGTTAGAGGGATATATTTACACTTTTGAGCGTTTATCAGCGGCCAAAGTTTTAAGTGGATTTTTTTTGCCAACGTTATATCGTGATGCTAATATTTATTGCCGAAATTGCCACCGGTGTCAACAATTAGGTAGAATTTCTAAGAAAAACGAAATGCCACAAAAATACATTTTCATAGTAGACATTTTCGATATATGGGGTATTGATTTATGGGACCATTTCCTCCTTCCAAAGGTTTTCTATACATTCTAATAGCAGTAGACTATGTTTCTAAATGGATTAAAGCTATCACAACTATGAAAAATAACAAAAAGGTGGTTTGGGGAGCCTAAGGTCATTATTAGTGACCAAGGATCACATTTTTGTAATAAGTCTTTTGAAAACTTATGTGAAAAATATGGTGTTACACATAGGATAGCCACACTTTATCATCCACAAACTTCGGGACAAGTTGAGGTATCTAATAAAGAAATTAAACGTATTTTAGAAAATATGGTCAACCCCGATAGAAATGATTGGAGTGACAGTATTTTAGAATCTTTATGGGCCTACCGGACCGCTTTTAAAACTCCCATTGACATGTCACCTTATAGTCTTGTCTTTGGCAAGCCATGTCACTTACCCATTGAAGTGGAACACAACGCTTATTGGGCCATTAAAAAAATTAATTTTAATTTAGATGAAGCCGGTGAAAATATAAAATTAACACTTTATGAATTAGATGAAATTCATAGTTACGTTTATGATCTCGCAAAATATTACAAAGTTAAAACCAAAAGGGTATATGACTCAAAAATTTTAAGAAAAAAATTCCATAGGTCAAAAAGTATTATTATATAGAAGCCGATTACTTGAACCCAGGTAAGCTTAAAACAAGGTGGGCCAGACCATTTATAATTAAAAATATTTTAAAATGTGGCGTTATAGAATTAGAAAATCCAAAATATGGTATAATTTTTGAAGTTAATGGTCACCGATTGAAACCTTATTTGTAACTACCGACTAAAGATGTGGAAATGGTAGATTTAATTATGCCGATGTATTTAAAAGATGAAAATCCCTAAAGTTTTAGAAATACACTAACGTTTTGTTTGGGTGTGACATGCAAATATCACCCTTAGGTCTAGCTAAAGACATTAACTAAAGCGCTACTAGGAGGCAACCTAGGCTTTTTAAATTTGTTTAACTAGTTTTTAATTATAAAA
>JABWDY010008258.1:9905-24308 GCA_013358455.1 Thalictrum thalictroides | reverse complement strand
ACACACATTCACACAGTGTATATACTAACTATACATATAGATATAGAAATACAGGGACATTACAGGTCGAAATTGAGAGAGAAAAGGTAAACCTGGGAGAGAAAGAGAGATGTGAGTTTTCTGGTGTGATATGTGTGAAGAGAAGTGGGGTTTTTATAGTGTTTAGTGTGGGAGGTGAAAGGTTTTATAACTTAGGTAAGCCTAGGTTGCCTCCTATTAGAGCTTAATTTTACGTCTTTAGCTAGACATAAGGTTGACATGCACCAAACAAAACGTTATCGTATTGCTAAGATTTTAAGGACTTTTCATCATTTAAATACACCGGCATAATTAAATCTACCATTTCTACTTCTTTAGTCGGTAATTCCAAATAAGGTTTCAAACGGTGACCATTAACTTGAAAAATTACACCATCCTTTGGATTTTCTAATTCTATTGCGCCACATTGTAAAATTTTTTTAAGTATAAAAGGTCCGGCCCACCTTGTTTTAAGCTTACCCGGGTGCAAATGTAGACGGCTTCTATATAATAACATTTTTTGACCTATATAAAATTATTTTCTTAAAATTTTTGTGTCATGTACTATTTTAGTTTTAACTTTGTACTTTTTTTCAAGTTCATAAGCTTCACTACGAATTTCATCTAATTCATCAAGTGTCAACTTTCTATTTTCACCGGCTTCATCTATATTAAAATTTAATTTCTTAATGGCCCAATAAGCTTGTGTTCCAACTCAAGTCTATAAGGTGCCATGCCAATGGGAGTTTTAAAAGCGGTCCGGTATGCTCATAGAGATTCTAAAATACAGTCAATCCAATCACTTCAATCGGGGTTCACCGTTTTTTCTAAAATATGTTTAATTTCTCTATTGGATACCTCAACTTGTCCCAAATTTGTGGATGATAAGGTGTGGCTATCCTATGTGTGATACCATATTTTTCACATAAATTTTCAAAAGATTTGTTACAAAAATGTGATCCTTGGTCACTAATAATGGCTTTAGGTACCCCAAACCTAGAAAAAATGTTTACTCTTAAAAATTGTGTTACCACTTTTTTGTTATTTTTCGTAGTTGGCCGAGATAGCTTCAATCCATTTAGAAACATAGTCTACTGCGACTAGAATGTATAGAAAACCTTTGGAAGGGGGAAACGGTCCCATAAAATCAATACCCCAAACATCGAAAATGTCTACTACCAAAATGTATTTTTGTAGCATTTCGTTTCTTTTTGAAATTTTACATAATTGTTGACACCAGTGGCAATTTCGACAATAAATATTAGCATCATGATACAACGCTGGCCAATAAAATCCACTTTGTAAAACTTTGGCCGCCGTTTTGTTTGCATTAAAATGTCCACCACATGCATGGTCATGACAAAAGGTTAAAATATCCACTTGTTCCCAATTTGGTACACACTTTCTAATTATTTGGTCCTGGGAATATTTAAATAAATATGGTTCATCCCAAAAATAATATTTTATCTTAGATTTAAATCTTTCTTTTTCGTCCTTACTCTAATGGATTGGTATATGCTCGATTACGAGATAGTTAACTGCGTCCGCATACCATGGAGTTTCTAAGATTCTTCGTCCGGAAAAGTGTCACTAATCTCACCTTTTTCTTCATTTTCTAAAGTTAGTCTAGAAAGATGATCAACTACTACATTTTCACATCCTTTTTATCCTTTATTTCTAGAGAAAACTCTTGTAAAAGTAACACCCATCTTATTCATCTTTGTTTAGCTTCCCTTTTCGATAGAAGATATTTGAGAGCGGCATGATCCATGAATATAGTTGTTTCGGAACTTATTAAATATTGTCTAAATTTTTCTAAGGCAAAAACAACGACTAACATTTCTTTCTCGGTTGCTGTATAATTACGTTGAGCATCATATAACGTTTTACAAGCGTAATAGATTACACTAGGCACATTGTTTTTCCTTTGTCCTAGAACGGCACCAATGACATAATCCGAAGCATCACACATTAATTCAAACGGAAGAGACCAATCCGGAGGTTGGATTATGGGAGTGGAGGTCAAGGAGGTTTTTAATTGCTCAAAGGATGACACATATTCCTTATTGAATTCAAAAGGTGTATCTTTCGTTAAGAGATTAATGAGCGGGCGGGCTATTTTGGAAAAATCCTTAATAAACCTATGATAAAAACCGGCATGACTAAGAAAAGCTCGAATGTCTCTAATAGTTTTAGGAATTGGAACGGATAACTTAGTTTCATCAACTTCAATTCCTTTTGGTGTGATTACATGTCGAAGAACTATTCCTTTAGTAACCATAAAATGACATTTTTCTCAATTTAAGACTAAATCTTTTTTTCGCATCGAATGAAAACATTTTCGAGATTAGATAGACATTGGTCAAATGATTCTCCATAAATAGAAAAATCATCCATAAACACTTCCAAAAATCTTTCGACCATGTCACTAAAGATGTGTAACATACACCTTTGAAAAGTCGCGGGTGCATTACATAATCCAAAAGGCATTATCTTATACGCAAATGTTCCAAAAGGGCAAGTGAAAATTGTTTTTTCTTGGTCTTCGGGAGGTATAGGAATTTGATTATAACCCGAATAACCATCTAAGAAAGAATAAAAAGAAGGTCCGGCCAATCTTTCTAACATAACAAAAGTGATCTTTTCTGGTGACAAGATTTAGACACCTATAGTCGATACATACTCTCCATTTAGTTGGTGCTCTTGTTGTTATTAATTTATTCTCTTCATCTTTCAAAACGGTGAAACCGGCTTTTTTAGGAACCACATGTATTTGACTAACCTATTTACTATCAGAGATAGGATTGATTATTCCGGCATGAAGTAACTTAAGAATTTCACTCCTTACCACATCTTGCATTATGGGATTTAGACGTCTTTGAGGTTCTCTTGAAGTTTTAGCGTTATCTTCTAAATATATATGATGAGAGCAAACCTCGGGGTCAATACCTTTTATGTCATCTAGGGACCACCCAATTGTCGAGCGATGTTTTTGAATAACATCGATTAATTTATTCTCTTGCTCGGCTGATAGGCTAGATGATATTATAATAAGATATTTACCGTTTTCGTCTAAGTGTATATATTTAAGTTCCGAAGGTAAGAGTTTAAGTTCTAGACTTGGTGGCGTGGGAATTAAAGTTTCACTTGGCTCAGTTTCTACTTCACAAACATCTAGAGTATTATTAATTTCTTCATTTTGGATATAAGATATATTTTCAACATTATTATTAAGATGAATAAATTCCGAATATTCATTAAATTTTTTAAGCTCATCCTCGTCGATAAATTCCCAATTATTATCTTGTATATTATAAACTTCTTCCGATTGAGATGTATCTAGAGGTTGATGTATCATCTTAAAAATATTTACTTCTATACTTAGATTTCCAAAAGTTAAGAGCATAGATTCATTTCTACAATTTATTAAGGCATTAGCCGTAGCTAAGAAAGGCCTACCTAATATAATTGGTGTAGAACATTGATAGAGTGTTGAGTATCTAAGATTACAAAATCAACGGGATAGTAGAAATCTTCAACCTTAACCAAAACATCTTCCACGACTCCTCGTGGGTATTTGACAATACGATCGGTTAATTGAAGTGACATCCTAGTCGGTTTTATTTCTTTTAACCCAAATTTTTTGTACAAGTAATAAGGGAGTAAGTTCACACTAGCTCCCAAATCTAAGAGTGCGGTACCTTGAAATCCATCGCCTGGTGTGCAAGTTATTGTAGGTTTCCCTGGATCATTGTATTTTACTATTCCATTTTGTTTGATAAAGGAAGGCAATTGCTCGGTGAAAAATGCTTCTTTAGGAATATTAGTTCGCCTTTTAACGGTGCCTAATTCTTTTAAATATTTTGCGTGTTGAGACATATTTCTAACAGCGGTGAGAAAATGTATATTAATGTGTAAGTTTTTGAAAATGTCCTTTTTCTCATTAAATTGTTCTTCTTTATCCGGACCTAAAAGTCTATGTGGATACGGAGCTTTACGTATATATCTTCTTACTTCTTTTTCTTTTTCATTGTTTTGAGAAGTAGAATTATCTTTAGGAAAAGTAGACACATTATCCGCATTAATGTTACTAGTTGGATTTTCAACGTCAACTATAGGGTTACTTGAGCTAGAAGTGACATTACTAGAGTTTGTATGGTTAACGATGTCATCTTCGGTTGGCATCACTACTTTATTATTATATTATTTTCCTGAACGTAAAGTAGTTATGGCATTAGCTTCTTCCCTTTGAATAGGAGGATTACTAGTTGAAACTTCAAAAACTTTTTGAATTGGTTTTGGGTTTTGAATAGGTTGTCCCGAAAATTTTCCTTTCTCTTGTTCGACATCAATTTTAACAACTTTATTTTCAAGTATTTCAATGATTTTATTTTGATTCTTTTATTATTCAAGTATCTTCATTGAAAGAGCTTCATAATTATTTTTAGGTTGCTCGACTTTTTCTAGATTTTGAACCGGAGGTTGATTAACTTGATTGTTATTTCCATAACCTTGGAAGTTATTGTTTTGCCTCATATATCTATTAGGGTTTCTATTCATGTTGTTTCCTTGAAAGTTTCGTGGGTTTTGATTAAAAGGTCTAGCATTGTTTTGATTTCCCCATCGAAAGTTTGGATGATTAGCCCATGTTGGATTGTATGAGTTACCTTGAGTTGAAGCATTAATTCCATTATCCCAAATACTGTTAACTTGTTTTTGTTCATAAGGAATGTGTGGGTAATTATCTTCATTATGATCGTTTCCATTACAAACTTGACATACCTCATTAATGTTCTGGGTTGGTTACTTTATTTGTAAAGAGAGAGCTTCAACTTTTTTAGCTAGATTCTGAATTAAAGTTTTTACTTCTCCATCTTGTTCTATCTTACTTGGATTGACTAATGAATAGACCATTATCAGTTTGATTGATCTGCAGCCCTAGGAAGAAGTTCTGACTTCCTTCCATACTCATCTCGAATTCACCTTTCATGAAAGCAATAAACTCATCTACCAATCTCTGATTTGTAGCACCAAACACAAGATCATCAACATAGACCTGAACTATCAGCACATCCTTCTTATCTTTTTTGACAAATAAGGTCTTATCGATGTTTCTTCTAGAGTAGCCACCTGAAATCAGAAATGTGGATAACGGCTCGTACTAGGCTCTGGGAGCATGCTTCAGTCCATATAAGGCCTTCTTCAATTTGAACCCATGGTTTGGATATTTTGGATCCTCAAAACCTTTGGGCTGTTCCACATATACTTGTTCATATATAATACCATTCAGAAAGGTGTTCTTCACATCCATTTCGTACAACTTGAAACCCAGATGACAAGAGATGGCCAGAAGTAGATGTATCGACTCCAGGCGAGCTACTGGTGCGAATGTTTCTTCAAAGTCAATTCCCTCAACCAGTGTGTATCCCTGAGCCACTAATCGAGCCTTGTTCCTGATAATTACACCATTCTCATCAAATTTATTCTTGTAAATTCACTTGGTTCCAATAACATTGTCTCCATGTGGTCTCTCTACTAATTCCAAGACATCATTTCTCTGAAATCGATTTAACTTGCATAGCCTCAATCCAGGTAGGATCAGTAAGAGCATCCTTCATATTCTTTGGTTCAACCTGAGAGGTAAAGCACATAAAAAGGATTTGTTGCTCTAATTGTCTCCTGGTTTCAACTCTTTTGGTAGGATCACCAAGTACTGAGAACCTGCAACTTCTCCATAGACAGTTGGATGTTTGATCACTGGAGCAGTATCTACAGGTTCCTCATCATGAATGGATGTTGTATTTGATGAGCTACTAGAAATAATCTCAGGGTGAGGTTCTTCACTAGATGTATTGGTAGAAGGTGTAGTAAAAGGAACTACTGATGCTCTAGGCGGTGGAAGTTCTGACTCCTCATCGATACGCATAGGTGCACTGATGAGAGCATCATCAATCTTCACATTTACAGTCTCTTTCACATCTTTCCTCTCAAGATTGTAAATTTTGTAGCCTTACTGTTATTCGCATACCCAAGGAAAATTCCCTTATTTGTCTTTTTGTCAAACTTAGCAACATTCTCACGGTCTCTATAGATGTAGCATGTACTCCCGAACACTTTGAAGTACCAAACCGTGGGTTTACGGCCTTTCCATAGTTCATAAGGAGGAGTAGTAGTACATGGTTTCAGGTAGACACGGCTAATGATGTGGCAAGCGGAGTTAACTGCTTCTGCCCAGAAATGTCTTGCTACTTTCTTATGATGCAACATTACAGTAGCCATCTCTTGCAGAACTCGGTTCTTTCTCTCAAATACCCAATTCTGTTGAGGTGTCTTTGGAGCAGAGAATTGATGCTGAATACCCAAGTTGTCACAGTAAGAAACAAATTTTGAGTTGACTAATTATCCTTCACGATCATTCCTGATATGAACAATGTCGTCACCTCTAATTGTAACAGCTCTCCTGCAAATCTTCTTAAGCACTTCGAAAGCATCACTCTTGTGTCTGAGAAAGGCTACCCATGTCCATCTGCTATAATATCTACCATAACTAGAAAATAAGATTTTCCCCCAAGACTTTCAATTTGTGTGGTGCCAACCAGATCCATGTGAATGAGCTCAAGCGGACAAGTAGTACTGATAAACTTTTTCGTCACATGCGAGCTTCAAACCTGTTTCCCAATCTGACATGCACTGCACAATGTCTTCTCAGGATTCAATGACGGCAAGTCACGCACAAATTCTTTTCGACTGATCTTGGCCAGATCTTTCAAGTTCATATGATGATGCAGCAGAAGCTAAAATAAACTTAATCTAAGAATTAAAATTGCAAGGAATTGGAATAACGGAAAGCAATTGCAAGAAAAAAAAGCTGAAATTTAAATAACTTGAAAGGAATTGCAGAAAGTAAATAACTTGAAGTAACAGACAATAAACAAAATAATAGACTCTTCAATAATCAATATATATCCTGACAAATTCGTTTTTGGAGCTATTTATATAGATAACTCTCTTGAAACAATTAGGAAACCTACTAGAACTTGAATTACTTGTTTCCTAAGATATGTAGTACCTTTAGGCAACTTCCTAAACCTATTATGACTCAAAATAAGATTTCTAGACACTTCTAAATATATTCTAAATAATAAAAACGAAAATAACAATATAATCATAATATAATAGCTTCTAAATAAATCATAAACACAAATATGAAACCAATTGAGATATGTGTTATGTCCTGCATCAGTCCCCCATTCTTAAAAAGAATTCTTCCTCGAATTTAAGTTGTATTGATGATGTCCGCTCCATAAGAAAAGATATTTTGAACAATACGGACTTTTGGAAACTTTTCCTAATGTTATTTCATCTTTTGATCTTTGGACTTTGAAAAGAAAACTATCTTGCTTTGAAATAATTCGATCAATACCAATAATATCATAATGATGAACGTTAAGAGACAACGCTTTCACAGGAAACTCAACTTTATAATTCCTTTCCTTAAAACCATGTGTTTGATCACCAATTTCAGCCATAGGGGTTGAAGGTTTTTCCTGAAAATTTGATGGCTCGTCATTGATAACCTTTTTTTCTTCTTCAACAATGATGGAAGGGACTTCATTGGGTAACACAAGAATGGTAGATGTGGAAAGATTGGTTGTAGAAAAGATGGGTGGTGGGGTGGTTGAAGGTGTATGGATTGGTTCTTCATGATGGATCTGTTCGATAGTATTTGCATTGATTTCTTCAATATTCTTATCACTTGATTCTTCATGTACACCCAGAGTTTTCTTGATCTCGACCATGTGTTGAGTCGTCACGATCATTTGGTGTGTTTGAACTGACACTTGTTGTACCTTTGATTTGACGAGTTTTCTGTACTTCCCGTCAAATCAGCAGTGCTAGTAATCCCAGCTGCAGAATGTGTTAGTACTACTGGTACTGCTAGAAATATTTTCCCTTTGTGATTCTAACAACTAAACTAATCCTAAAACTAGTGTAGAGGCAAGTATCGGGGTATCGAATCCACTCACCCAAGAATTGGGTACTTAGCTACAAACAGGAAACAACGATGAAGAATGATGTCTTTTATGAAGGGATTGATGAATTGTAGGAGTTTGATTGTTTGAGAATAATTATGACTAAGATAATGTAAATGCAAGGAAAGTAAAGAAAACAATATAAAATAAAGGTTGTGAATATGGAAGGAAAAGCAGGGTATTACTTCGTTTCATAGGCAAGTGTCCAAATTAACTACTCATGCTTGTTTCCCATGCATCCAACTATAACTCATAGACAAGCAATAATTCGTAGTGAGTTCCCTTGCTCTCGACCCAGGAACTCGACCTCAAGAAGTACGTATTCAAGACCTAGTACCTCTCATCTCGATGCCGTCATGCAAGTAGTGAATTACAACTCTTTATACTATTTGTTAACTATCTTCTCTCTCTCGATGCCAAGATATGTTAACGGGCGTATGAGGCTCGAAAGTCTCTACACATGCAAAAAGATCTCTCTTTCATTGATTATGAAGAACAAATAGCAAAAACTATTCTACGTGATCATTCATAAAATAATTACCTTTCTAGCATGACAAACATGTAACACTTGTAGTAAATTCTTCTACTTACCTAATCCACTTGTAAAACCCCATGAATCGATTAGCTCATGATGATTGTGGTGATGATGATAATGGTTGTAGATGTAGAAAACATAATTAAAAGACAAGAATATAAAGATGAAATATTAAATTGCATTAAAAGTAAAGATACGATAGAAAAGTAAAGAACTTGAACTTGAAAAGTAAATAAACTTGTATTATAATCAATGGAACTTCTTCTTCAACATAAAATAATGTAAAACCCTAATGATATTTTGATTTAAGATCAAAACATTATAAATTTCGTGGCTCTCCTCTCCTTATATAGGGAAGAGTCCTTCTAACCCTAGAACTCCTTAAATATTGCTAGAAAAGAGTTTGTAATTTGTTAAATAACTTGTTGGTAGCTTCTGGAGCTGAAATTTGGTGGATATCTTAGTCAAACAACGTGGAAGACTCAGTCAAAGTATTAGGTCCAAATTCCTTCTAGAACCACGACTTCCAAGAAGCCCAAAAACAATCAGCAGAAACTGGTCTGATAGGTTTTGACGAGTCTTTTTGTCCTGATTCCATCTCTATCTTCTGTGATCTATCTTGACAGTCTTGAAGTAGGAAGTGACAACTTTCCAATGCCAATTTGTGCTTCAAAATTAGAGCTCTCTAACCGTTTCATTTAATTGCGTCAAGTTGGCTAATTGAAACTGCCTTGTTACCGTATTTTGCTTCCTTTTAGCTTTTTCGGGCGAAATGCACCTACAAACACGTAATTCTAACAATATCAAGCATATCATAACACTTTATATCATAACTTGGGACAAATATACATGAGTTAAGGGGATATATTTACACTTTTGAACGCTTATCAAGCTTCCTGACATAAAAGTAAGGGTGCAGAAAAAGACTTGGCGAGATTCCAGTTTTTCCTGCAAAACTTACCCATCTTCTCAACCATTAAGGTCAAGACATTAATAGAGTCAATGGAACAAGTGAATTTAAAACTTAGAGGATTAAAACTTAATAACATCTAAGCCCTGATCTCTAACATGTTTATGATCTTTTTCAACTTGACATATGATATCAGGTAAGACAACAAGATTTACAGTTACAGGAACATTTTCAGAGACAACTATTTTATCAACACCATGTTTTACACTACAAGAACCTTTAAGGTCTAGACATATATCAATACAACTTCTCCTTGACTTCCAGAAGAGAAGATTTTTTCCGTCAAGAGATAGGGGTTTGTTCATACTATGACCCTCAGTCATGAACATCATTGTGTGGATTGTTTTCTCAGGTGTTTAAACCTTGAATGAGCAACTCGGCTTTGATACCGATTGATATTTCTACACAATGGTGCCCAAGCACTAGAGGGGGGGTGAATAGTCTATTTAAAAACTTACACACAAAGATCACCCCCAACTGATGTAACTGAGATAAACTGATGCTAATAGAGAAAAACTGTTACAAACAGATATGCTTAAGATATACTAAATGCTGAATAAAGAGATCAATCCTAAGCAAATCTAACACAAGAAGTAAAACCAACATACACAAACATTATGATGTAAACAAAGGAGTTAGTTATCAATCTCTACACTAATCAACAAAACAACCTCCTAGTCCTTGGATACTTGTTTAACTAGATCAAGATAGATAAATCAATCTTAATCAATGAACTAAGTAATCTAATCCTAGTTATAGATTTGTTGTGGAGTATGAAGGTGTAACACCCATGAGTGGATGTTAGTCCCATATTACTAAGGAATGGATATGGATTGTGGTAGATAGAGCTTAACCATACACTAACTAATGTCAAGGCCTTTTAGGGAAAGCCCATTTGGGTGGACCCTGATCCAAAACCCTCTACTACTGGAAAGCCCGTAGTGACTAAAGGGGGACAATATTGACATTAGAGATTGGTATGGTGCTCGGCGCACCGGGATGAGCGAGGACGAAATCCCAGGGCGTTACAGAAAGGGTGAGTAGAGAAAGTGGCACTCTCACCCTTTCCTCTACCACAATACAAATCAACTAGAAGATTGGTTGGATGGGATTTAGAGATTTCAAACAAGCAAACAACAAAAACATATAAGAAAACTTAAGTAAAAGGAAGCAAACCACAAGACAAGATTATAGTGGTTCAGCCAATGAAGCCTACGTCCACTCTTCAAGTACTTCCTTGTATTAAGAATCCCAAAGCTAAGGTGAACCTCCTCTAGCTCTACACCAATCCCTTTAGTGTTGGATTACAACATGAAAGAAATGAAGACAAGTCCCTTAGTCTTCAACTAAGAATTCTCCTATTGGATTTGTAGTAGGGTGTAGTCACAATTACCCTAACCTAGATCCGCGGATCTAGGGTTTCACCAATCTTGTTGAAGAAAAAATTTGGGTTTTCTCTCTCTTACAATAACCTATCAAAATTAGATTGAGAAAGGAATTTGAAACTCTTTAGGGTTTATAGAATATCCATTAACAACATTCACTTACTCTCAAAAAGATTGAAATGATTGGGTTGAGTGAATGGAAGTAAGATGGATGATTTCTCTCTATAAGTCTTTCTCACCAAGCTAGGGTTTCTCTCTTCAATGCTCTTGAAGAAATAAACAAAATCCTTACGAAAACCATCTTCATGTGTTGTTTTTATAGTCAAAACCACAAAAGATCTGTTGGTCAAAGTCAGTTGACCAACTAGGGTTTTGACCAAGAAAACCGGAGGAAACTGAGCTGAACCGGAGCAGAAAACCAGCATTTCCCGTCAGTCGATCGACTGACTGTTTAAATTACAATATTGCCATTGGGGTCATTCGACAGACCATGTAGCCAAGTCACCCTCCAACAAGTCAGTCGACTGACTTGAAAACTCAATCCATTTATAATTCATTAGTCGACTCAAGCCATGGTGAGCTGCCTGCTTGACCTGTCTGTTTGTCTCGGTTTTTGCCCGGTTTTGCTCGGTTGTCGCCGATCGCGTCTATTCTTGATGTCTTCAGCTCCGAAGCCTTCCGTTAAGTTGTGCGATTGAAATCCGTTAAGGTCATAGACCTATAAAAACTATTAGGGGAAACTAGGTGATTGTAAGGGTATGAGATTACCTTGTGAGTAGATGGTTAGGTTTTATAGTAGCTATATATATATATATTGAAGGTAATAAATATTATTAATATATGGATATAATTACTTATGATTACTACTTGTGATAATTGTATATTAGAGAAGTTAGAATTTTATATGTACTATCTATTACGTTTAGTATTACATAAGTTGCAAATCTTTTGAGTACGTGATTGTAGATGCTATAGAAGGAGTTTTGGATTTTACGTACTCATGAAAGAGATAAAGTTTGATGAGATTTGTAAGTAGACTAAATAAATATTTGGAGACATTTAGAGGTTTTACTTTTAGGAAATTTTTTTTTTCTATTTTGGATCTCATATCATTTGAACATTATAGAGATTTTACATAATATTGATTACTATTTTGGAGACTTGTAGAATAATATCAATCGGTTGAGTTACATCAAGAAGTCTTATGTGATCATTTTATATAGAAATTTGACAATGATCTAGTCATCCGTTATTAAGCAAATACTATGGGATTATTATTATCATCTGAGGGTGAAACAGAATGGTTCCAATTTTGAAATGAGTATGGAGAGAGAAAATTTGCGGCTTTAGAGAATACTGATGTTATTTCCATTTTTTTCTAGTTAAACATTTGATGATATATGCTTTGGCGTAAGACGTGATATATTTTCATTGTTTAATATGTGAAAGGCGCACTTGTTAAGGATTTTATGTGATTCTCGAAGAAGCCTGTAAAGCACAATTTACTAAGCAAACATATGGTTAAAGTTTTGAGATAGAAGTGTTATAGTTTGACACAATACTGAATCTTTGGTGTTAATTTTCTTGAAGATAATTGGGTTAATTGATATCGCGATTTAGAGCACTTAAGCTTTGGTGCGCATATAGAAGAACTTTAGAACCATATGATAACATTATAGAGAAATGATATTTGATTTTATATGATAGCTTGCTTCTGTAATATAAATATTCTGTGATATTTAGATATCACTATAAGATATATAGTGATATATCTTATGTGATTTTATTTTATGTAGCTATTGCATTCTTAGGCCTAGAACAGATATAAGGTATTAGTACTAATAAGCTTATGTGCTTATCTGCTTTATGATTGTATAAATCAGAAACCTTGATTTTAACAACCACAGGGTTTAGCAAGGAGTAAGCCAGATTTTACGAATGGTAGGCAATTGTGGGATTTAATCATGTGATGACTTTAGTAAGTATTAATTAGCAAATGTACTTGAGAGAATTGCGAGTTAAGAAAAACTAAATGCCGCAAAGTGTTTATTTGTTGGCTAATCATTTGGGAAAGTTAATTTGTTTCTTTTGGAGTAATTAGAAACTTTGTTGTATAAATGAATTATATAAGCCTTTAGATAGGTAAGCGATTATGGAAGTACTATCCATTTTTTGTTGGGAACTTAGAGAAATGATTTGATTGAAATTATTCTGACCAATCTGAACAATATAGAATTTCTCGATGCATTGTGGGACATTAATCACCCAACGTTTAATATTCAGAGCATGTATGCTTTGTGACTAATCTTTGAAAAGAAAGATCTTGGAAGATATTTTTGGGCTATGTAAATTTGTTTAATTCTAAAATTTTGGGAGTATTCGATATATTAATTCTTAGCTTTGGGAGCTCCTATAAGAAATACCCGATCTTATGAATTTTTACTTGTGGAAATTTTGGGGTATAGACCTATTGGTCTCTTGTTTAACCTTATTGTGGCATTGAGTTAAGGAATTTATTCGACAAAGTATTTTACCTTCTGTAATATCATTTTGGGTTTTCGGAGAATGTGTTTAGTCTTTATCTAAGATATGAAGTTATATCTATAGGACTATCAATTATATTACAATTCTTACTGAAAGCATTAACTTTTCGGAAATCTTAAAGATATGTCATCTGTTTATCAGCAGAAAAGAAATATTCCTGAACTTTGGGGACTTTGAGGCTATTTTATTTAAGTTGAAATCTCCTGGAAGTAATAGCATTTAGTAATGGTTATTGAAGATCTTTGATCTATAATTTTGGAGACTTAGGTTTAGCTTATGGATTTTTATTTCAAGGATGAAATTTCTTTTAAGGTTTATAAGATGTAACGACCCGTATTCACCTTAGGGGCATTTAAGTAATTTTATCTATAACCTACGACCATGATGGCGTAATTAAATGAATTGTAATGTTAATCAATTGCGTTTAGATAATGAAGTGTGTTAATTAGAAAAAGAAAATGGTAACAAAAGTAAAATATGTGCCAACAATTTCAATAATACTAGCACAATTAATAATATTACAAATTTCCTAAATATTTGATTAGTAAAAAAAAAAATCAAGTATTTACTAGTAGTGCAGACTTTTATTTTGCAGGGAAAAAAAAATGGAGCCCTTTAAGAGCCCGTAATGTAAGATTGGGCTCCTTAAGAAACATATTGTAAAAAAAGGACCCTTTTCTTTAGAAATCAAATCTGGACGAATAATATTTATTTGCAAGACTAAAATACCCTCCCAAACTAAAACAGAAACTATTTTTTTAATAGCTTTGCTTTTTTGTTTCGAACAAAACTATTTCACAAATATACCTTGAAAACGCAAAGAACTCTATGCTGCCATTAGAGAACTCAAACATCGTTCAGAAAACAACGAAATTCTGCCATTGAAGATCAAAATTCTCTCATCTATTTTGGAGTTCT
>JABWDY010008149.1:0-10230 GCA_013358455.1 Thalictrum thalictroides | reverse complement strand
TCCTCTTGTTCATCATCTCCAACCTCCCCTTCAATAACAACTGAAGCACTTGCCCCTTCATTACAACCATTGTCATCCCTCATCACACTCACAACAAAGTTTGTAAAGATATTAACAAATCCAGTAACATCTACACATGTGTCTAGCCAAAAGATACTATGAATGTCTAAGTTAGAAACTAAGTCTATCCTTAACCCATCATCAAGATAGAGCATATCCTGACTTTCATCAATTTCAGCTATCCAACCTACTCCAACATCATAATTCTGTACTATAAGGCTCTTCAACTTCTCAAAGTTCATTGTATCTCCATCCACATTTTCTATTTCGAAGAAATCACCACCAAGGTAATCTACTGGTTCCCAATTGTGCAGTGTAAGAGCCTCATCATTCCATTCTCCACCATGAAAAACTCTAAGTTTCCTGATTTCAAATGTTTTATGTCTAGCACTGCACAATACAAACATGATTATCAGTAATTATCTTCCCCTAAAACATAACAGTTTAACAATCCAATTACAATAGTTTAATACTCCCCCCTACTGAAACAATTGTTTCATGTTACCCCCCCCCCCTTTCCCTCCCAAACAAACATCACTATCACTACTCTGTACACTGATCATTTACATATATAAGAATTTATTTTGTACTAACACAAAATAAATGAACAGAATCTAACCTAGTACTACCAACATTTTTGTCAATAAATTAACCAAACAACATTAAAGATACCAACTTCAATCATCAAACTTTCCAAAAATACAAACTTTATTAAAAAATCAAACCTTTATCAATCAAAACCTTTATCAATCAAAACCCTAAAAAAATCATGCATTTCGAAGTTAACCAATTTCTAATCAAATAACTTACTAGGATAGTTGTAGATCTGGCCAATTTTCAGGTCTTTCTTCTTTGATTCTGAAATTCCAACCCTATCTGTTAATAAATATCTTTCCTTTTGGTGGTGGACGTTCAGTGTTATCAGTAGAGATGTACATTACTTCACTAGAAATTATAGGTGATATTTCATCTTCTACTTCAACATCAACTGGAGATTCAGCGTCGTCGTCACTACGAGCAACACCACCATCATCACTAACACTTGATTCACCGTCATTATCAAGTACAATGTGCTCTCCCAAACCACCACCTCTACCAGCCATGGTTCTTGTTGATTTTCTAGGTCGTACCATGTGGGTTAAATCCAAAGGTTGGAATGAACAAAGAGATTAGAAACAAACTGTGAACCAGTTCTTTTGGTTTTGGTTGAGGAGTACCAAAATCGGTTTGTTCTTGTTCTTATTCTGTCTTAGTTGTCTTAGTTAAACAACAAATTTTTGTCTTCTCCACGTGTCGGGGTTTATACCATTCGATTGGTATGTTTTGATTAGATTTAATCTAACGGTTGTAGTCAAAACCGCTTCCTGTGATGATGTGGCAGAACTGGTTTTATTTTAAACAGCTAAAACAAAAGGCTTACGTGGCAGAGGGCAATTTGGGTAGTTTACTTCATTTTTTGGCCGGAAATGAAATCTGGAGGGGTATCATGAAACTAAATTGGAATGGGGGGTATGTCCATTTTGGTTTCAGAACTGGGGGGGTAACGCTAATTACCTCTATTTGGAATCTCCATGGTGGTGCTTATTAGAACTAAGTTTGTTTAGTTTGGTTTGTCATTGTGTTCTTGTTTGGCCTGTCATTGTGTTCTTGTTTGGTTTGTCATTATGTTCTTGTTTGGTTTGTTGTTTTGTTTTTGTTTGGTTTGAAGTTCATGAATGAGAGAACTGGTTTATTATTAATTGATGTTTGGTTATAAAGCTCATTAATACTTCACTAGGCCCATTAACACTAAATAATGCCCATTAATACGTAAAAAGCCCATTAACATTTCCATAATCCATAATTCAAGTCTCCCATAATCCATAATACAATCTTCCATAATCCATAATACAAACTAAACTAAGAAGGTGCACTCCCTTGATTGCTTGCATTGTCGCCTTTACCCCTTCTATGTGGTCTTCTTCTCCTTCTATTATCCATATCATCAATTACTAATCGCTGCAAAATATAAACCATATATAATAAATATAAGTTTAATTTAATTGAACCAACGAAGTTTGAAAATTTTTATTTTTCTTACCATGTTTTGCACTTGTAATTCCAGCTCCTCAATTCTACCTGCATTTGCTTGCCTCTCAATTGCATATTGACCATTCATGTCCCTAGCTTCTTGCAACCACGCATAACTTTGTTGGCTATAGTCATATGCAGCTTCCCGCAGTCCTTGCTTTTTCAACATCGTACATGCATACTTGTGGCGTAGTTCTTCCTGCATATAATAATCAAATTGATGAAATTTGTTTAAAATAATAATGTGAATGATTCAATTGAATAAAATAACATTTACTTACCTCAGAGATTGTAATAAAAAAATCGGGAGAAAAATCTGTCAACTTGTTGTAATCCACTCTCGGCACCAATACTGAAGTGTTAAAACCTTGGGATCCCACCACTCTTAGATCAACCGTTCATCTAGATCTGGAATGTGACTATGTATAGTATAACTCTCTTGGCTCACAGTAGGGTCGACATGGTATGGAAGCCTTACTTCTAGTCGTAATGCACTGGCTCTCATGATATCAATGTTACCCATACGCTCAACTTGGGAAGTAAACAAGGAACCTCTAGAGACACATCGCCAATATTGCCCATATGCTTGTGGTAGAGAAGGTATTACAAACATTTGAGCTGATGGCCAAAAATTGGGTGTATGGATTGTTTGTTGTGCAAGGGTAAGATCATCGGCTCTCATGTTTTGAGGTGGGGGAAAATGAGTAGCAATAACCATCATTGTTTGATAAATATACCTATCCCCTAAATAGCAAGCTTGTACTTCTGGGGACATCAAAATTACTCGACACTTAGATAGCTCATTAGCATGTACCACCTCATCCCTAGTTTCTACATTCTGCCATGGCAACCAATTTATGTTATTTCTTGTTTTTAGTTCGATGGCTTCTTTGGATTTGGCATAGCTATTGTGTGAGCCTCCTACAACCCTACGTTGATTTTCTTTGCTCCAAACAAGTACACAAGGGTATGTATCAATGCTAAGGCTCTTTAAAAATGGTTGACAAGTGCCCAAGTACTCGTACCACGAAAACTACAATGCCATAAAAATAATATAGATATTAACATTGATATATAACATATAGCAGAGAAAATGATTCAAAATGATGGACATTGATATATAAAGCACCATATATTACTGAAATTGATTCCAACACCATATATATAACTAGCACTATGTCCATAGTCAGTATAACATCAATTTCAACTTGTAACTATACAATATATCAAGCACCATATATATACCATATAAAGCACCATATAAAACTATAGATCATATATACAAAGCACATTAGTACCATATAAAGCACCATATATACCCAGTGAATATATTCTTTGAGCAAAACTACAAAGCACATTATTACCTATCATTCCATCTGCAAAGCACATATATACTCAGTGCACTTCTTTAACAATTAGCACATTATGTAAAACTTGGAATATATGTCCCTTGTATAATTTAAACCTGATAATTAAATATGTAGTTTAATCATACCCCCTGAATTACTGAAACTATACTCTATGTCGTAGTGTATTATGTTATATATTTTGTCGCGTGATTTCATATAATTTTTATCAATTTGACTTTTGATATTAGATGATCAAGTATGAAATTACATGTGATCTCATAGTGTTGGAAAAATGTCACATTCAGAAGAACTCTAAAAATTTGAACTATATTTATAATTTTTTAAAAAATGGAAGGGGTTTCAAAATGATTTTAAAAAATTGAAACTTGGAAGTGGTTCCAAAATAATTTCAAATAAAAAAATGGAAGGGGTTACAAAAAATTTTAAAAAGTGGTTTCAAAATGGAAGGGGTTCCAAAATAATTTTTCAAAAAACATGTAAGGGGTTTAAAAATGATATTTTATACATATTCAACATACTTTCAAAATGATCCATTCATAATATATAACCAAGCAATACATGAACTATACCAATAGATAAAAATAGGTTTACCTGTATAATCCAAGTGAATCCGGTGAGTTGTTTAAGCTCATTCCCGCACATCATGAAATCATCCATGCAACAGTACAAATGTGCCATTATAGCTCCGCCCCAATCAAATTTTCCAATAGCTTCCAGCCATCCAACCTATATGGATGCTATTGTGCGCGCTTGCAAAGAAGCTACCACCAACCAAGTACAACAAAAAAGCATAAATGTATTCTTTTTCTTCGTCACCCCCCGGTGCTATCAAGAGAGGTTCAATTCCATTCTCCTCACTATATTCTATCGAAGTGGGATCCATAAAACTAGGATTAAAGAATCGCAACTTGATCCCACTCTTAGTTTTTAACTTACTAATCCTATCATCACTAAACAATGTAGGAAAAACTCCTGCTACATCAAACTCCCCACTATCGTACCTAGAGTCAAATGGCACTACTTCGCCTCTAATAACCGACAACCCAGTGAGGCAAGTAAAATCTAAAGGTGTAAAACCTATCTCAATATCGGGAAAATGAAACGTATGTGTTGAAGGCCACCACCTCTCAAGTAAAGCAAATATTAAGTGTTTATCACAATTACCTCGAGGCATCCTTACAAGATGCCCAAATGGAGTGCCTTAAATGATCTCCCTTGTGGTAGCGAAAGCCGGACCTCTCTTTTCCATCATGTGCCACCATCTATGTATTATTCCCATTCTACAACGAACGGTAAACCGAAGCTTCTCCTATAAATAAATTTTATCAAACACTTAGAACTTGATATCCATTGTAGAATAAAAATTGATATTCAAAATTACCTAAAACTCAAAAAGAAATTTAAAATTAGAACAAACTTACATTGATATCCATTGTGTCGAGATTTCGACATTAAAAACTAAAATAAAAACCATATTTCCATAAAAACTAAAGTTGTGTTATATGTATATTAGACAAAGGGCTAGTCAAGTGCTTGGCTCCAATTGAGGATTATAATTCTACTAGCTCTAGTTGTACTTCATCGTATCTCGTTTAAAGTGGTAGTTTGGAATGTGAAATCAAAGTTTGGCAAATCTCAGTTCCCCTAATCTCCTGACGCGTGCTTTATCTTCTTCAGGTTTATTTCGACAAAGACCATCTTCTTCAGTTTACATTCTATTTATGAATTTGTGTATATGTGTGAGAAATTAATTAGGAGTTAGTCCATATCAATCAAAGTCTTTGGTCATCTACAGAAAATTCTACTTGTCTTTCAAAGAGTAACTAGTCTTAAGAGTTATACTTTTCAGAATGTAATATAATATATTGTATGCGAGATGAGATGATCGAATGCATTCTTAATTAGTTGATAATGAGTTTAACTACATGAATTAATATTTTACTTGCAAAGTTTTATGATCATGGATTAATTCATATGATCTATCTTATATGTTTTCTTCAAAATGAACTAATTATACATTTAATCATCTTTCCATGGTACCATCAACAACTATTGGCCTTAGAGTTAGAAACACATAAGTATCAATAAATATTAATTCGGCATGAAGGATCAACTACTTCTATTCTTTCACTGAAAATCAAATTTTTCCACACAATCAAATCAAGAATACCCTTATCAAAATATAAATAATATAATTAAAAATAAAACCACAAGAAATTCAGATTGCACATGAACAAAGTTCCACCCCCTATTCTTGATCATAAAAAAATTCAAATTTAGAACGAACTTACATTGATATCCATTGTAGAATCACTTATATGCATTGTATTAAGCGGCGAAAAGGCTCGTTCTCCATATTCTTGGACATTTGGGGGAAAATTAATGGCGGGAATTAGATTTTCTTCATTTTGGTTTCCACCACTTGAAGATCCACCTTGATATATATGTCTCAAAGTTTTTCTAAATAACTTCTTTTTAATAGGTTGTGATGGATTTGAGGGATCCATTTTAAATCAATGTGATCAAAATTGGAGAGATTTGTTTAAAAGATTGGTTTGGAGAGATTTGTTTGAATAGAAATTGAAGATTTTTGTTAAATTCAAAGAAATTTGTATGGAGAGATCTGTTTAATTGAAGAATAAGATACGGTGAAGAAGAAGAAGAAAGAGATCTGTTTTATGATACTGTGATGAAGGAAGAGGAGCAGTTTTCGTCTTCTCGATCCAAGTAGTCTTCTCACACGCAACCTCAAACTGCTTACAAAAAAAGAGAATAAATAATAACTCCAACGCAACCTTCTATTGCATACAAAAAAGAAAACAAAAATTCCTACGCAACCTGATACTGCGTACAAAAAAAATTTGTAAAAAAAAACACCATACGCAACCTCATGTTGCGTGTATACTGTACGCAACCTCATGTTGCGTCTGGTATGTGGTTATTACAAGTTTTACCTATTGCATTAGGGACGTTGTTGTGTCTAGCTAAATTATTGATTTATCACCTGCTATTTAGTCCGATGTGGAGGCTATTTAGTCCAACATGGAGGGTATTTTTTACTCTACCCATTAGAGATGCTCGCATGTATGTCGAAATAAAACTTAGGAATGTTGCATAATGGTGATGTTGCTGGTATATATGAGCTCCTAGTGAAGCAAATGACGTCCGTGGGACTGTTAGTCAATTTGTTTGTAACTTTCTTTTGCCTAAAGGATAACCCAATGGTGTACTTCTTGTATATGCATGATCAGGAGTGTAAACATTTTTTCCCATATCAATGAAAGTTACAAGTTTGCTTTCGTAGAGATTGTAAATGTTTTAGAATATGTGAAGTATTTGATTTGAGGTTGCATATATGTAGAAATATAATATTTGATTAAAGGTAGCACGTGAGTAGCATGTGTTTTATACTAATAATTGCTAACAAAAAACAACAACTACTAGCAGTCACTTGTGCATTTTTCGTTTTTACCTATTTATAAAAAAATGACTGCCACTAATAGTCGTTCATCACCGACTGTTAAGGGTAGTCGTTTATAATATAAATAAACAATAGTTATGAACAGTCGTTTATTGAAAGCGACTCTTAAATTAACAACTGCCCCTACAACTGCTTATGGCAGTCGTATATACCAAAAAACGATTGTTATTAACAGTCGTTTAACTTCAATTCGGTTGTAGTGTGAGTGTTGTGTATATAATCTGACAAAATCCACGGAATAGTAGAAATTCACAACCTTAACCAAAATATCCTCCACAACTCGTCGTTGGTATTTAATGGAGCTATCCGCTAGTTGAAATGTCATTTTAGTAGGTTTTAGTTCTTTAAGTCCAAGCTTTTGGTACAAATAGTAAGGGAGTAAGTTCACACTAGCTCTCAAATCTAAAATAGCGGTACCTTGAAATCCATCACCTAGTGTTTTACAACTCCATTCTGTTTGACAAAGGAAGGCAATTGTTAGGTGAAAAAAGCATCTTTAGGTACATTTGTTCTTTTCTTTACCGTACATAGCTCTTTGAGATATTTAACATGTTGAGGCATGTTTCTAAGTGCGGTGACGAAAGGAATATTAATGTGTATATTCTTGAAAATTTTCTTAATTTCATTAAATTGTTCTTCCTTGTCGGGACTTAAAAGTCTATGTGGATATGGGGCTTTAGGTACGTATTGACGTACTTCTTCATTACTATAATTGATTTTAGTTGTTTTAGAACTTGAAGAAGGTATGTCTTTTCCATTTGGAGTTGTGGAAACATTATCCTTAGTCTTCTTACTAGTTGTTGGATTTTCAACGTCAATTTTTGTGTTATTTGTACTTGAAGTGACATTACCTTCATCGTTCTTAGAGTTATTTTCCATTATGTCATTACTACTTTATTATCATAAGGATTTCTAGAACGTAAAGTAGTTATTACCTTAGCTTATTCTTGTTGAATATGGACATTACTAGTAGTTATTTTGGGTTTGGAATAGGTTGTCCCGTGAATTTTCCCTTTTCATTATCGGCATCTATTTTAGCAACTTTTTGTTCAAGTCTTTCAATGATTTTAGTTTGTGTCGTTTGTTGTTCCAGAATCTTCATTAAAAGAGCTTCATAGTTACTTTTAGGTTGCTCGACTTTGTCTTGATTTTGAACTGGAGGGATATGTGTATTATTCATAGGATTCCTATAATTCTGAAAATTATTGTTTTGCCTCATAAATTCATTAGGGTTTCTATATGTTCATATTATTTCCTTGAAATTTTCGTGGGTTTTGGTTAAAAGGTTTAACATTATTATTGTTTCCCCAACGAAATCCTTGATGATTAGCACAAGTTGGATTATAAGTGTTGCCTTGAGGAGGAGCATTATTTCTATTATCCCAAATACCGCTTACTTGTTCTTGTTCGTAAGGAGTGAAAGGACAATTATCTTCACTATGATCGACTCCATTATAAACTTGACACATTTCATTAACGTTCATTATGGGATTTGGTTGGTTACTTTGTAGAGATAGAGCTTCTACCTTTTTAGCTAAGTTTTGCATTAAAATTTCCACTTCACCATCACTTTTTATTTTAGCCGAGGGTTGGATTTCATAGACATTAGGAATAGGATTGGGACTATTGCCCCAATTGGGACTATTTCCCCAGTGTTGAGAATTATCTGCAAGCTTAATGAAGAAATCATTGACTTGGGTCGCAGTTTTACTAAGGAAAGTACCACCGTTCATAGATTCAATCATTGCACGAGTTTTAGGATTAAGATCATTGTGAAAACATTGAACGAGACTTTCTAGAGGAATTTGATGATGTGGATATTGAATTTGTAACTCTCCGAATCTTTCCCAACCTTTATAGAATTCTTCAGTATGTTTTTGCTTGAAAGTTTGAATTCTATTCCTAAGTTCTATGGTTCTTGACATGGGATAGAATTTTGTAAGGAATTTGGAGTTCATTTGATCCCATGTTTGAATAGAGTTTCCGGGTGAGGAATGTAAGCATTGAGATGCTTTGTCATATAGAGAGAACGTGAATAACCTTAAACGGATGCCATCTACACCTAACTTATTCTCAATGAGAGTTGAGCATATACGAACGAATTGTTGTAGATGAGTATAAGGATCTTCGCGCTCATGACCATTATACTTAGACAACATATTAATGATGCCATAGTGAAGTTTGAAATTAGCTACATCTTCATGTGCGGGAAAAATGATGAAATTCGGTGGTTCAGTTGACAAAGGTGCAAAAAGATCACGAAGTGGCTTTTCAGGGATAGCCATTTCTACAGAAGGTATCGAGTTACTACTTTCTAACTCGAAGGAACTATTTGCTAATCCTAAAGGGCTATTATCTAAATCAAAATCTAAAGGACTATTATCTAAATCTATTTTGCTAACTTGCAACTTATTTTTAACTAATGGAGTATACGTGATCCAGGAGGATCGATCCGAGAGGATAATGTATGAAGTATTCAAGTTGTGATGTCCAAGGTGCTCGTATACATCCCTGTAGTAATATGGTCATAACTTTCTGCTCGTTGATCGGAATGTCAATCCGTATTTTGATCCTGAAAGAAGAATCCGAGAGCTTTCCAATGATTTATGGTAGGTTATCAGGAGATAAGTATTTCAGCGGCAATGCTTGATAGAAGTTGGACCAGAGAAGCTGAATTTTGGATTTCCTAATTGCGGGCTTCGTCCCAGTTGGGCCCATAATGAGGCCCAACACGTAAAACACCCTAGAAACTTCTATTTGTATGTATTTTAGAGTAGGAAATCCATGTACAACTTTTTGTAGGAGTCCTACCTTGAGTATGACATGTAAAACCACTCTATATAAGACATTGTATCCCTAGAGGAACAATATAGCCTCTTACTTGTAATTTTCCAAGATTTTGAGAATACAAGCAAGAAACCTTGAGGAAGTAATTGCTTCCTCCCCAAAATCAAATCTTTGTCATTATTTTCTTATTATCTTCTAGCAATAAGTATTTTCACTATATCGTTTGGATCAAGTGGTATCAAGAGCATTAGATCTCAAGGGAATTTTGTGGTTTGTGGTCCTAACACGCGACCAATACAAGCGATTTGGTTAAGAACTTACTAAACCTCTTCAAGCTTATAGAAGACGAAGAAGGAAGGAGAAGAAAATTATGGAGAACAAAAATGTTAATGAAGAAATTCATGAAGATCGTTTCTCAAGTCTTGAGAAACAAATCAAAGAACTCGCTTCCGCATTCAAAGA
>JABWDY010008148.1:0-11343 GCA_013358455.1 Thalictrum thalictroides | reverse complement strand
TGTGTAATAAACTAATAATACTGACCGAGGCAGCTTTTCATGGTTTTTAGAAAAGAAAAATAGCCTCTATATAAACTCTTTTTTTTATTTTGGTTCTAAATCTTAAACTTTTGGCTTTTCGCTTATGCAGAAAGTAGCGCGCATCAAAACTGAGTTTGTGAGGAACATTGAAGGCTCTGAAGTATCTTAACCTAATGAACAGAAAACCAATATACCTAATAGAAACTATTCTTTATGATCACGTTGGATTCAATTTTATAATTTCCTGATCGTAAGATGAACTTCAACAGACCATCGCCAAACACTGTTGATTTTCCATTCTCTGTCATGAACATAGTGAATATGAGAGGCACTATGTGTAAGAAAACGGACTCTTTGCAATGTGAAGTGACAGAAGCTATCACTTCACAGTGAATAATTATAAGAAATTACAAAAAGGGTTGAAACTCGAATTCATAAATTGGGTATTCACAGAGATCAACCCTAGAAACAAACTCAACATTCATCTACTGAACCCTCTCTACTAGAACCTAATATAAACCTCTTATTTAGAGAAGAAGGCTTCTTGTGTCTCCAAATCCTTACTCATTAACACAACACTCCCTACTAAAACCTTCACACTTTCATACATCAATCATCATTAACTTCATCGACTGTCAAAAAATTATTAGGCCCTGAAGCCAAGGTTTGACCCTTCACATCCAATAACTGATTATGACTCCATAAAGGCTATATGACATGGACACCCAGTGTTAGACACATCGGACACACCGACAAACAGATGGATGATTTTAGAGTTTCTTTTGTCTTAAAAACCTTAATACCCTAAAATATGAAGAAACGGAGATAACAGAAAAAGATTATAAATGAAGAAGAGAGATGAAAGAGAATTTGTTTCTAAATATCTAATTACGCCATCTGAACATAGAAAAGTAAAGGTGAAACTAGAGATAGTATTCATTTTGGCTATATCATGCGTTACAAATAATCAGAATCCATGTCCTTGTATCAACTCTTTCAGTCTATTGAGATGCTGGACCGGACACAGACACGCGTACGTATCAAAGCCATTTAGCAGAAAGGAGAGGAAAAAAGAGAACGAGAGAAGGCAAGTGTATTCATGCACAATGTCTGGCTAGATGTTACTTCTAACTTTGGTTACTTCTAATGTCTGGCTAGATGTGGCATACTTCAGTATAATGGTTCTCATCATCTTACTCTACATCTTTGCTACCTCAACAAATTTAGTATACTTCCCAATCAACTCTACAAGAATTAAAGGTAATGGCCAAGTTTACTGAGCAATTTCTTGTCTTCTTGGAAAAAAAGAAGTGTGTGTATGTTCAAGAGTTTAGAGAGAGACCTAATAATAGATTAGCAACACCATAATTAATTGTATACAGCTCCTTTCCATCAGTTACCTTCTGTGGATTCCGTTAAGAATTGCCATTTGGAAGAGGGACAGGTATAGTCAACCTGTCATTTATTCTGTATCTCTATGTCTTCGAATATTTCAGAAATTTTAAAATGCTAAAATAAAATTCATTTTTGATTATTCAGATTTTGCAATACAAAAGAAAGTGCAAGGGTAAACTATGATAACAAGATAGTTTTAAATGCTACCATTAGAGCGGCTTATCTACCGGAAACTATCTCATAGGATCTTGGAATCATTCCTTAACCCACTAAATGATAAACCTTGTCGAACAAAAGAAGATTTCAGTGAGCAGATTAATAGTTATACATCACTCTGAATTCTGAAAAGTATTAAATCATTAAATGTCATTTGCATGAAGAGGAAAAAAGACATAATAAAATAGTCCAAATATCGATAAGGGGAAAACACTAAAGTTCTAATTAGAGAAAGCATTACGTTGGGAACCAGTCTAACTGCAGTCTATGATAAAGTATTGCTGTGTGTCCATCCACCTCCTCAACTAAGCTACCATATTGGAAGCTGCAGTCCCACCTACAGCACAGGGCATAATTACCAAACTTAAAACAAAGAAGTTTAAAAGGTAAACCACATTAGCTATAGCTGAAATGTAGTAAATTTCTAGATCAGATACACAAAACCATAAACACATGTGCATCCGGGAAGAATGGCAAGCTGAAATAAAATTGTATTATTCTCATGAAGTATTTATAAGATTTTATATATTTAAGTGAGCTATTTTGAGATACCCCCACAATAGTTTGCACTCTTTGAGATACCCCCCATTTTTAAAAATCCTTAGAGATACCCTCCACTTTTCCATTTGAAGCCGTCAAACCAAGCCGTTGACCAGTGTTTGACCAGTTTTTATGTATCTTAGACAAAAATATCCTTCTTTCATGTAAACTTTAATCTAAGTCAACTACCCATAGCCATGTCAACAAAATCCTAAATATAACCTAATTTTATTCACACCCTATCCATTAGATCAGAGCCGTCCATTGATTTCATACATTAACATTTCAAATCTATAGAACATTCAGATTAATAGAAACCAGAACCAACTAAAACCATCACGGCTTCCATAGCCGCCGCCACCACCAAAACCACCACTGCCTTCACGACGGCCATATCCACCACCACCACCTCCACTACAAGCACGCCGCTACCTCTGGATTAAGCATTGTCAGTGATGTTTTTTTCCATCAAGCTCTTGACCATTCATGTTCTCAATAACATCTTTAATGGAGTTTTGAAGAGTCTGAAACATTAAGAAATTGTTGACTACAAATTTATGTTTGAAAGAAATATGGGATGAAGAACACACCACTCTCCATGCTTTCACTGCCTCCGTTCACAGTTCATACACATTCTCTCATTCTGATTTTGGATTTCCAAATATTAATTTGTCTACCACCATAAATCTTTCATTGACTTCTTCCTTGATAACAACCACCACCATAATAAATCTCGCCATCTAACTTTCTTTGTCTTCATTCCATCATCTATCAATCTCTCTATTCTTCATTTTCATGAATACCCAACAATCAAAATCGAACTTTTTTTACCAGATTTATAACGTTTTCGACCGGCGATTAATATCGCAATCATAAAGGTTTAAATTAGAATTAACAGATCTGAAAATATACACTTAAAATTAGGGAAGAGGAAAGAAATTGCAACTGAGATACAGAATTTGAAGAGGTTTTTTTTTTGGTAAACAAATTGAAGAGATTTGAGATACAAAAATGGGGTTTTTGTTAAGAAGAAGAACGAAAAACTGAGTTATAAGAAAAATCTCAGAAACCATGGATTGAGTTATAAGAAAAATCTCAGAAACCATGGATTGAATAGAAGAAAGAAGAACAGATGGAGAAGAAGAAGTTTTTCAACCGTAGGATTAGATAGGAGGGTTATATTTTTTCTGAATGGTTAGGATTAGATCTAGATTTTAGATTTTTTTTTTTGGTAAAAAAATCTATATTTTAGATGATGTGGCATTTATGGGAATTAGGTTGGATGATTAGGATATAAGTTAAAATTAAGATAGGGGTATTTTTGTCAATATGAAAAAAAATTGGTCAACAGTTTGGTTTGACGGCTTCAAATGGAAAAGTGGGGGGTATCTCTAAGGATTTTTAAAAATGGGGGGTATCTCAAAGAGTGCAAACTATTGTGGGGGGTATCTCAAAATAGCTCTATTTAAGTTATACAATTAAACGTCAGCTGTCATTAGAAGCCAACATGTGCACTCAGGTGGCAGATATTACAAACAAAATATGGCAGTAATTCAACCGAGAAACATGTGATAAACATGAAGAAATCAACAGTAAGGTGCTCGTTTAACAGAAGCCACATAGGTAGAATTTCAAACGGACACCAACATTAATTATTTAGAAAAACCTTTGATTTGTTGTTGTATGACTTGTATCTACTTTTTCTCTCTTGTTAAGGTATTTCTCGTCCCTTGGCTTTGTTTTTACTAAACCTTTTCATGAATATATAATGCTCTTTTACCTCTCAAAAAAAGGAAAAAAAAATACTGGTACATTATTAGTATCAGCATGACCTGGCCTGGCAACAACCAATCAAATTCAGATTTTCAAAAATTACATTAGATAATATTATATACCGAAAGAAATACTCAAGCTTCGGATCAATGTCCCCAGAGTTTATAAATACAGATCTGCTTTTGCAACATTAAAACTTCAAGAACAAAATTACATCTTTTCTTTTCGGGAATCTCAAACCACACAACTGAATAGTGGATTATTTTCTTTTTGGTAAGGCCAGAACTACATGATTATACCATCGAATATTTTTGTTTTGAGGTTCAAACTTCAAACACTAGATCTACAAGTTTGGATGGGACATATCCACATGCCCACTGTTGGTCTGAGCTAAATAGCAGTTATTGTAACAAAAAAGAATTATACAAACTACAGCAATAATCCATTAAACTGAACAATAAAAGTTCTCAGTTAAAATCAAAATATACTCACTCGAAACGTGTCCCATCCATGCTCATTACAAGCTCAAATATTTCTTCACAGGTAGCTTCCACCACACCTACAGCCTTCATTGCCCTGCCACAGCTCCTTGGCTACATATGACACTTAGCATGATGCATATAACTCAAAAAGTTTAAGAACAAAAAGTATAAAAGAAACCAAAGTGCGTGTAGATGAGAAAACATGCACCCAACTGTTAGTACATACAAGGTAATCAACGTCAACAAGCTCTTCAAAAATGCGAAGTCCTGCAAATTTAATAAACAAAGTATAATCATAAATTTTCCATCATTTTTTTCCATCGTAGCATACACTAATTTATCATGATAGTGACTATATTATCCTTGTCAGACTGATAAAATGATGATGCCAAACTTACCATTTTGACATTGTACAAGGCGCCAATGCTTTCTAGAGAACACTTGATTACTGTTATTCTGATTCGACAGGTCTGAGTCGTCTCGAGTCCAATCAAGTATCGACTCAGGAACACCTACAAATTAGTATGGGGGGTAATCTCCATTACAAATGCTACAAATAATTGCATAATGTAGGAAACTCTTTTCTATCAATAACCTTGAATTCCAAATTTCCAATAAATGAAAAAAGAAAAATTAAAACTCGACTAACTCTCTCCCACTACAAATTCAAGACACTCTGCGAGTATACCTCTCCCACTCATTCGAAAGACACATTTGTATTTTACAATAATTTTGGATCTAATCCCTCTAACGGTGCAATGTTTGGCGCTTGTGAACATGTGTATAATGTGTTTTGAAGAAGAGAGGACAGTTCAGCATCTCTAAGTAGACTTCCATGAGGTGTAAGTGGAAATGAACATATGACACCTTCAGGTCTCAGTTGCGACTTGCGAGTAATACTTACATTAAGGACATCCTCATACATTGGAAGACAACAGATTTTGTCTCCACAAGGGCATCTGATATGGAAAGTGCTGCTTCATTTGATTTGTTGGGCCTACTTAATTGAAGAAGAACACCAGGATCAAATAAGAAACAGCCTCAACTATAGAGTATATTACCAAAAGAGTGATGCGTCTGGAACTGGATCTTATTTCAGCCATATATGAGATAAATTGGACATGCGGACTTCATGGATATAACAATTTTGTAATCGTATCAGTGATCTGATGTAACTGTATTCCCTTTTGTAATAAAATATTGTTTAAACAAGCAAGAAAAGTTTCCTCCAAATGTAATACTAGGCTGCGCCTAATAGTATGAAGTTTCTTGCATTACCTAAATGACTAAATCCCTCTCTTCTTGATCAAACACCCTTCTTATCAATATACATAAATCCATCATGGAATAGACGAGTGTATAGCCTAGGAAACTTAAAACTGTAAGGATCTTAAATACCATTTCCAATTGTTGTTCGGCGTAGTAAAGTTCGATGGTTCTCCTCTTCATCTCCCTGGTCACTACACCTACAAATAGCAATCAGGTTAGCAAGATCAGTGCTTCGCATGAGAAAAGGTGGAACTAAGCAAGATTGAAGTATTACATTAAAATTAGTGTTAGAATACTTGAATAACAAAAACTATGTCTTCGTGAATTTAATTATTTGAGGAAGAGCAGTACACCTAAGGAAGGTAACAAGGACACAGCATCATAAATCATGATCATGTTTGACTGAACATAAGAACATTACCGAGAAGCTTTCTTGTTTTTTATTTCCTAAAAGAAAAACCGAAACCGAAAACACATAAACTAAAACTGCAAGAAGAAAAGATAAGGTAACTACTTACTGACTGTCACGGTCAGATGATGAGGCGGCCCTTTCATCATCCATTCCAGATTTATATTCAAATGAAACATATGCTTTGTTACTATTTGCAATCAAGGACTCCTGATGCTGCAAGAAAGAACAGGTAGTCACTACGGAGGCTTCCAGGGACAGATTTTGGAATTAAGAATGTAAAACACTGTATCATGCATTAACTAGGGCACTGAAAGATCCGATAATTAAGCAAATACATTAAATGACCCATCAAAAGTCAATTTTAATCATCTAGAAAGTTTCGAGGTGAAATTTCATGGAGATAATAACTTCACCCCAAAAGATCTTTGTTTACCAAAATATAAAATATGAAAAGATGAGTTACACTTGCACAATAAGATTTTCAGCATGGCAGCACTTCTAGATGTCTTCCATCAGTACCCTTATAAAGAAAGTCATAAAGACAAGTAAAATGATGGAGAAGTAACCTGATCAATGACAAGTTCAATCTTCTCCTTCCAAATTAGTGCCTCCTGAATGTTAAATGCTGCCATCTGAACCAAGGACCAAGCCGATAAAAAAAAAACCTTGGTAAACAGGTATACAATCCATACATCGATCCAATTGCATAGATAAAATAAAGTAATTTCAGAACGGCACAGGTGCATATTCATCAACCTAGTGAATGGTGAGTGGTAACCCAATAATATTTCAAAGGAAAGAATTTACCAGACATGGAATAATACAATGGAACCAAAATGCTTACTGTAAACTGAGAGGTTCTTATGGTTCTATAGGATAGTCAAGTGGCTACCTTTCCATTGTCTGGATTGGTTCTGTTAGCTAACAAATTTTGTGTCAAAACTCCAAGCTTAGTGATTCCGCATTATGTCTGTTATGTATGTAAAAACCCACAGCTAAGAACTGGAAACTTGGTGACCAGAAAAGCGCCGACTCAAGTCACTCAACAGAGGTTCACACATCTCAGGATCATATATTATACTGTTAGTTGTGTTTGGGTCGATAAAATGTATTTAGTGACCTTGCAATGGGACCGATCAACCTTTCCAATTGGATTTTTTGTGTTGAGGGGAATTCTTATTCAGCTCAACTTCAGGTGTCAAAGCATTGCGACATTTTAAACATTGAATTGGTGTTCGTTGATATGCAACCATCAGATTAACTACTGTCGACATAAAGTAAAGACTGCTACACTTACCAGTCAGCAGCAGTTGACGGAAGTCAGACGTCAAAGTGGCAACGGTTGCAATGGAACCGTTTTCGCTGATAAAGGTTTAAGCGTTCGGGCTCAAGAATATCCTCGCGCTGTTGCCAGCTTCCATTGTAAAAAGAGGTCGCTTTCTCCTTTCTACCTTCCACTTTGGTTAGAAGGCACTTCTGGGAGCCACTAGCAGTAACAACTCGAGAGATATCAAAGAGTAGATGGCGCAGTAGTAGCACTAGTTGTGCAATAGGTTGATTGTCATAATCAGCGCTAACAGTTATGACATGTCATTTCTAATGGTAATCCTGCTTGTGGCTTGAACACAAGATTCAAAGTTCGGCTTACAGATTTGTGTCCGGTAACTTTGAGGCCACAAAAAAGAAATGGTGTGAAGGAAAAACTAAAAGAAGCACTTGTCACGGTATTTGCTTTTGGAAGATAATAAGCAAATTCCATGGGTGCCTTAATTACCCCTCCAGGTGTCCCATGCAGAAGTTTCTCTGCGGAATCATGATGCGATTCAAACAAGCTGGAATGAGGGTCGTTTCTAGGTGGTTCACACTAGAAGGTGTTTCGGCAAGTGTTGGCAGGTCTGTGGAACCGAAGGCAGGCCTGTTTCCCTGTTGGGAAACTTTACCCACTTCAGAGTCATCACCGTTGACAAAAAAGAGGGTCCCCTTTAGTTGCCAAACTACGACGAGAACTGAGCCATTTGAAATGCCAATAGCGAGACTTGAATGCCGATTCAGAAATGCTTTGAACCACCCAAAATTCCTCATGTTTACAACAGAGGTGTTTCCTTATGTTTGCAGAATCTCCAAAACTGTAATCCACCGTCGAGGAGTATACCAAGCACTTTTTATTTATTAGTACTGGTGACGACATAGAAGAGACACAGGAGAAGGTTGTGAAGAGGCATTTGAATGGGTTACGCAAGAATATTCGCGACACTATAATAATGTTCAACATTCATGACATGCATGAGGCCTATACACTCGCATTGGAGGGTGAACATGCCCTTCACACTGCTGTGTAATCTAAGTACTACCGCCTTTGCATCACTGTGACGCCTCCACTTCTTCTTATTGATACCGCATTACATGGAGGCTCCCATTACCTCAAACCCCGGATGCTAAGCATGTTTCCATCACTGAGATCAAGCATGAGGTCCTTTCAGGTTTTCTGGCTTTGGGTATCTTGGCTCTTAAATGGAGATCAAACTTTTCTCTGCTGGGAAAATGATGCACTGCAGATAAGTTTGAGGTTTCCTTTTTCCAAATTGATGAGTATCAATCAATTAGTTTCTTCTTTGGGCAGATCACTCAAACTCAAGCGACATAAAAAAGCATATCATTTATTTCTACTTGCCACTTATGAACGCTCCTGATTGTCTGAAGCTTGAAGGCATTAAATTGCGGAGTATAGGGGCGGATAACAGGATGGAAAGAAATATAGAAGAGAGTGAAATTAAAGTGGCTATGGACTGATGGGTTCCCTTTACAAATTTGTAAGGGGGGTAATCTCCATTACCAGGATACAACTATATGACGTAGACAGGTTTTAGACAATGTCTTGGTGCTAATGAACTGATGCAATCAAGGCTAGAAGTTGGTGAATGGCTGGTGCGCAAATTAGACTTCACTAGGGCATCAACTGAGGTTCTTGGACGATTTTTGTGTACTTTTGGCTTTAGTATCGGGTGAAATAAAGATTAAGGCAGGCCTCTCGACAGCTTACATTTCTGTCCTGGTTAATGGCGCAACACAGGACCATTTCATACAATCATACCCAACAAAGGTCTCAGGGGACCCTTTGTCACCACTTTTTTTCCTAGTTGCCGAAGTCCTCATTCCTAGTCTTAGAAGCATAAGAATGTGGGATCACTGACGGGTTCTGATCAATGTTACCTGGAGCGTGGATCGTTATGGTAAGTGGAACGGGAACAGGAACGTAGAACGCTAGTTATATGGAACGCGGTACGATGGGGGTATACCTCTTCGGACCGTTCATTAGGAACGCGGAGCGTTACCCGGATCGTTTATATATAAATATTCAATATATTTAAGAAAAAAAATATACAATATTCAAAATATTCTCATAATAACACAATAATTTAAAATTCCATAAGTCAGACTTCTATTATACATACTTTTTAATAAGCAAAATCTTACATATCACGTAGTGGTTAATACTTAATAGTATTCCAAATCTCTAGGACTCAATGTATTATTTTTTAAGATATTTATTACCAAAAATCAGCAGATTTGTAAAAGAGTTTTAGTTCAACAGAAATTTTTCTATATTACTTATATTATGGTGATCATTGGTTCATTGAATCAGAGCAATCAGGATCACCGTATTAAATCTAATCTAAACAAAAATACAAAGAAGTAAAAACTCTTCTTCTTCTTTATTTTCTGGTTTTTTGTTTTTTCTATTGTGATTGGAACGTGTTCCAAATCGCAAACGTATTGCGTTTGGGAACGTACGTTCCAAATCGCAAAACGTGGGGGGGTGGGCGATTTATGGTAACACACTTTTGATCCAGTAATGGGTCACTGAATATCCCTATCTTGCAATATGCAGATGATACAGTCTTGTTTGTTGGAGCAACTGACACCGAAGTAGCTAATCTTAAGTATATTTTTCTCATGTTTGAGATGGGATGGCCAACATGTGAAAGACTCCATGAGTTTAATTTTTGGCATCAATAAGGGAGAGCAAGTCCATAGTCTTGCAAGCAGTTTTAGGATGTGATGTAGGGTCATCGCCTTCGGCCTATCTTCTCCCCTTGCTGGTCAATTATAAGTCCAAATCTGCTTGGGATGCTTTGATCGAGGGTGGCTAGAAGCCTTGCAGTATGGAAGAGGATGTATTTGTCAAATGGTGCACACATCATCTTGGTGAAATTTGCATTATCCAGCCAGCCCATCTATTATTTATCACTTCTCACAATTTTTATAAATTGCCTGAATCAAAAGAATAATGTGGGAATTTTTATGGAATACTATCACCTATAAATCCAAAAGAAGTGAGGAGGACTTGGGTTCGGTAAAATTAAGGAAGTCAACAAAGCCTTACACTGTAAATGGATTTGGAGAGCAGGGAAACAATGATGACTTTGGAGTCAAGTCAAAGCAAGTATGCCACTGATGTTAATGGCTGGTACACCCAGCAGGTCAAATCAGCAAATGGCTCCGCTTTGTGGAGGTGTATAATGAAGTGCAAACATTTGATAGAGGCAGAAATCATTCCAGAGGGCAGGAAATAGGGTTCTCTTCTGGGAAGATAAGTAGTGAGGGGATGAACCACTAAAGCTTTCATTCCCTCAAGAGTTATACCGATGCTGGGGGTCACTATGGGGTCTGTGATGCAGAACAGTGCTTTCATTCCAGCAGCGATGACATCATCGCCAGAAAATTATTTTATTTTCTATTTTTTTTAGTAGTTACTATTTTACTTTTTAGTAATTCCTATTTAGCTTTAAGTAGTTCTAGAATAGTTGGCTTACTATTAAGTTTATATTAGTATTCAATTTCAAGTAGGATTTGTATTTAGATTTCTTTGTTTTAGGAATTCCTAGTGCTAGTTGGTTTAGATTTTTATGTCTATATAAAGGGACAAACCTTGTAGAGATTTTCATTCATTCAATTAATACAAATCAAGTTTTGTCTCTACAATTTATTTTCTTTGAGTTTGTTTCAAGTTCTTCCTTGTTTCAAGGCAATCCTCCCCTTGGGTTATTCAAGGTTTGATTTTTAATCGCTTCCGCTACGTCAATTGGTATCAAGAGCTTCGTTTCGATCCTACAACAATGGTTAAAGACGGAGATTCTTCGCCCCGCTCCCAAGTCGGCCAACTTGGAGATTATGTGACGAAAGTTGAATTTAATTCGGCTATCGATCGCCTCGAAGCTTCAATAAAAGATCTTG
>JABWDY010008140.1:4429-15363 GCA_013358455.1 Thalictrum thalictroides | reverse complement strand
TTCTTTCTAAAGGAGTCCATAGAGATTGCTGTTGGTGTTCTATCATGGATTCTTAGGCTGATATAGTGATATGTTAAGAAAGGGTTCCACTATGACAAACCGAAGCTATCTATGCTCAGATTCAGGAAGTCTGACATCATCTAATTTATAAGAAAACCCCTGTGAACAACCCAATTATTTCAAAGATTGAGAACTCAGAGATATGTAAGAGAGTTTGGATTATTTATACTAGGAAACTGGTTTGTTCTTTACACAGATCAAGACTTCCATATGTAGCAGAGAAAGAGAGAAGAGTATGTTCTTTTTAATGAGTTGCAATAACTGAATTTTGCACTAGTACTACCATTCACAAATTTTTAGACAGTTACCGACAAATAAATGCATTTGCACTAAATTGCACTGAACCAAGCAGAGCCATTATATCAAGATATATACCAAAATTTAGTAAAAAACTTACTATGTTATGTCTTGCGTGGTTAATTGAATCTAGTTTATAAATTTGAACCAAATCTATAAGAATACTGCTGATAACATCGATAGTAAATAAATGATTTGAAAGTCATAAATTGGAGAACCCTTCATTAGAAAAGAAAACAGACAAAGCTCTTTTGAAATGACTGTCAGACACTCAGACAGTGTAGTGTTGGTTCATGGCATCAATGTCTAAACCCCTCAGCTTGGCAAAGGACTCGACCTTGCCTTTAAGTGTGTGAAGCTCCCTCATCCTGTCAGAATAAATAAAGTGTTAGTGATGACAGACACACATACTGAAGTATACAATCTTTGACCTTCAAATAATAGTTCATATACATAGATCAGTGAAATACATAATAGATCATACTTGTTATACAGTTCTAACTTCTAACTTCTAACCTTGTAATCTCTGCACGTCTTTTAGCTTCTTCAGCCATGAGATTAATATCTCCAAACGCATGTTTCTCAAACATTTTTGTTTCCACAGACTGGAGTCCATGCAGCGTCCTTTGCTCGGTTGCCCATGCAGCTTCACGAGCTTCTCTACCGAAGTTCTTTTGGTTTGTAAAAGCCGTCTGGTGAATCACATAAAAGGGGCAAAGTACGTCGAAATAAAAATAAGGAACATATCCTTTCGGAGGCAAAAAGAAAACTGAAAATTTAAACAGAATCTCACACCATCATGATTCTTCAGTATGAAACTATTAGCTTATCCTCAATAGGAGAAACATTAATAGGAGTAAGGAAATAAACAATAGTAAGTGTTACTTACCCTTTGATTTACCATTAGACCCCAAGCTCTTCCACTAAGTGCATACCGAACAAAGAACTTGATAGGATCAAGTAGCAAGTAAGATGCGATGCTATACAACCAAATGACACCTGTCCAACCCCAACCTAGCCCTGTGATTCCCATTAATTTGGAGGTTACAAGAGCAGATATTGCAGTCGCGATCTGTATAAAAAATGCATTTACTATCGAATATCAGAAGCAAACCAGAGAAAATTACCCTTCCACAAAGAGTACTCAAACGTAAAATCACAACAATTACTCAAGAAAAATACTATAGAGAAGCAAGTCAATTCAATATACAGTATTTAGTTTGTCTGAGTATCAAAACAACTAGAAGTCTAATTGGAAATATATACTTATACTAATTAGGATGTTTTCCACTTCTACTCAAGTGATATTTTAACTAAAACATCTCTTGGCCCAATATTTGATATTATGCACAGTTTGACTCCTTACTCCTTAGCTAATATGGTTGACAAATTTCATTGCATACACAAGGTTGTGGGTTTGAATCCTTGGGGCCAAATCCATCCACTGGAGCTTAACTCTCCAAGGGCTATTAATTTGATATCAAATAAAATTTGAACTGATTGTCTTTTTTCACATAACTGCAATCATTTTGATTATTATTCTCTAATATAACAGCTTTATATATTGATTCACAGAAATGAAAGACAGCTGCAGACAATACCAGTTGAGCTATGATGAAGGCAATAACAAGCAGAAGCCCAGGCCTTTCCGTGTAAGACCATCCCGTAGAACGAGTGACAAAGATCAATGCCTGGCTGATGACGCTAACTTGAAGATATACAGCAGATGCAAGCTTTCCATTGGGTGGTCCACTACTGGGAGTAATATTTAAATCGTCTACACCGAAAACATTCTGGCAAAACAGCAAAATGAAAAAAAAAAGTAAAATTGGTCAATTATAAGAAACTACATCTTTCTGCTGGAGTGAAATAAAGTGAAAATAGATGCTGCATTCAACAATAACAGTGTGGGACTATGTTTCACGACTTTTTATTAACTTCTTATGTTGGAAATTTTGTTTCATGTAGAAGACACATGACCTTTACAAATGATTTTATGAATTAAATGTTGTAGAAAATTTCATTTTAAAACAACCCAAGCAAAGTGAACTAGAATTCCACAAGATAATTTCAAACAGTTCATTTATCGTACTAATGACATAATCTCAGGGTTTGTACCTAGAGAACACAATACATGTGCCCTTTTACCATGAAGACAAAGTAAAAAATCGCATGGTCAGTCTCCAGTTATTCACACCAAAGAAACTACTTACTGATTGAAGTTGATGGTTATATTAATAAAAGAGAGAAGAGCTGCATTTACCTTGAAGAAGTCTGTCTCATGAGCTAAATAGAAAAACAAAACTGTCATCAGAGCCAGGTAACTACCAATAACAATCCCAGTTGCAAAAATTTCACTCAGCTTCCAACTGTCAGGAAATTGAGAGGGCTTGACCCTATCTTTTGATATTGTCATTATAGTGCCTGAAAACCAGATCATAAGTCCGCAAGCAAGACTAATTGGAGGAAGTAAAGATATATATGAACAAAATAATAATAATAATAATACCAACCATCATTAAGAACAGCGATGACGAGAACCATGAAAGGCGGGAAATCAAATTTCCAGCATATATTGAGAAGCAGAAACCCTAACTGTTGCACAAAATCTTGAATATTTTAAGTGACTGATTTTGTAGTATTCATAAAAGAACTTGAATAAATGAATTTGAAGTGAACCTTACCACGATACGTATGGTGATGGACACAGCATATATCTGACCAAGAGACATAGTTTAATCAGAATACACCATTATTCGAGAATTCAAAATCCCTTGAAGAACTTAAATAATTACCGTATAGTTCTTCATTCTCTGAAAGATTGCACGGCTTGTTAGAACAGCGCTAATGATAACACTCAGCCCAGGCTCAGTAAGAACTATATCAGAAGCACTTCGAGCTGCATCTGTGGCGTCTGCTACTGCAATACCGATATCAGCCTTCTTCAAGGCAGGAGCGTCATTGACTCCATCACCCGTCATTCCACAGATGTGCTTACTAGCTTGCAGTATCTTTACAATTTCATACTTATTCTCTGAAAGAAAGCATAAAATCAGAAGCATAAAATCATCTTCTAAAGATCAAAGACAAAAATACCAAATTTACCAGGAAAGACTCCAGCGAAACCATCAGCTTTCTCAATGAGCTCGTCAATTGGTAAAGCTGAAGCTGCCTCATCCTTGTGTTCACCAAGCAAAGATGCTGAAGGGTACATGTTCGTGCCCATTCCAAGCCTTCTCCCTGTTTCCTTTGCAATTGCTAGTTGATCACCTGCATAAAATTTCAATGAGACAGACTAAAGAATTCTCATGAAGAAACTAACTAACAGAGGCTTAGATTGAGAGGTGTGCAGTTGGAATTAAAAGGAAAAAAAGATGAGTCTCTACGACTTCAAGATGTGAGATAACTCAAAATAAGTTCCATATATATGTGCCCCTACTTTGGGTGAGTTAGGCCGACAAACCACTGTCTTCAGGGATGTGCAAATGATATACGAAACGGGTTTCTATAGTATTTCAGCAGCCTTCTAAATGAAAGACAACTACTCGTCAACTAGTTAGAACAATAGATATCAGCTTAAACTGTAAATTATTTAATATAGGTAGCTGTGAAATATTTAACAACATATTTCATTATAGCCAGTAACCATCATTAGCTTTAGAGAAACAAAATATAAAATGCTTTATGATGTTTAAAAAAAAATCCCTTAAATCAATTGTAAAACTTAGGCATGGAAACTCATTTCTTTCCCACCAAGAAGTTAACATTCTGCTAGATACCCCCTCATAAACAAATGTTCAACTCACTTTACATGAAAGAGCATTGGAAGTAATATAGTGAAGCGAAAAAAAAGTGGCAATGAAGTAACGTGCACTTCTGCGGCAGAAAAAATTTGCTTCCATTTTATTTTAGTTGCTGAAGATGCGTTGTTTTCAAAACACAAAACAGTTTTTTTCAGAAATTGTTTTTTGGAAACAAATACAAGAGGTCCTGATGATTTCCAACTCACTTCATATGAAACAACATTGGTTGTAGACAAAACATATGTGAAGGGAATACAAAAGAGGTAATACAATTGTATCCGGAAGCGGAGGAGAGAGATGATGTACATGAAGCAGAGAAAATAATATTACTTGACTTTTCTTTTTGCTTGTGAAAGATGCAATATCATTAGAACTACAAATGGTTTCAGAAATTGTTTTGCTGTCAGAGAATCTGTGATGACGCTATGCTCAAATGGTACAATATGCAGACCAATATGTCTTGGACGAATGTAAAAATGTGTCTCATGGCAAGAAGTGACAAGTGAACCTTGAAATTTAATAATTTGTTTTGCGAGTAAATCTGATGGGGAAACCATGTGCAGGCAATCTCCAAGTCTCCAGTTTCTTTTGATTAGATTTTAGACACATATATGAGTTTATTGAAACATAACAGATAAAGAGAAATGAAGTTTTGAAAATTAGTTTTAAAATGGGTTCCTTGAAAAGATAAAAGAGAAGCAGAGCTTAAGCAGTGATGCACACCAGTAATCATCTTAACGCTGACACCAAGATCCAAAGCTCTTCTAATTGTTTCTGCACTATCATGACGAGGAGGATCAAACAGAGGGAGAAGGCCAATAAATTCCCATGGGCCTCCAGGACTGTCTTTTATACCAGCAGGTACCTCCTAAAGAAAATCTTTACATTTGAACAAAGGATTGACCAAAAAAAAATTTTTTGAGGAGGCAGTTAATTGTTGGATTAGAAGGTTAATTACCTGGCGAGCAACCGCAAGAGATCGAAGTCCACGCTCTGCAAATTTGTCAATTATTGCATGGACCCTGCCGGCTATCTCGGATTTGTTCACTGCTAGGTTGAGAATCTACAAAGAACAAATCAAGCATTTCATTTCAGCGAAGTGTGGTTAAATTTCAAATTATTTTGCATGGAATGGCTGTACCTGCTCTGGTGCACCTTTGCTCACTCTATGCATGTTATCAGCACTATCTAGATATGTAAGCGCAGTCCTCTTGTCTGTTGGGTTGAATGGGAGGAAATGAACTTCTCTGATTCCAGCTCGTGCCTTCAGAAATTTGTGAACCCATCAATCTTTGTAAGAATACCAACTAGATTTAATTGTATATCGGCTTTCCAAAGCGGAACACAGTTTATCATCAAATTAAATACTTCAAATTACACTACCGCCAAACTTGTTTATATAGAAAACATACATACGAATAAGAAATAACATTCTCTGACTGAAAAATGGAAATTCATCAACATGCATCCACGCAAGTAGAAAACATGGTCACTCATGCAATATTTAATTCCAATACCTCTTTGGGGTCTCCCAACATCTGTACAATTGCAGTATCAATGGCATCTTGATTCTCTAATCTCGATGCTCGTGCAGCCATCAGTACAACCATATCCTTGTCAACACCTTTAGCAAACACCTGTTGCGATGGCATCATTCCCAAAACATTAGGATGAGATATTTGGGATGAAATTCCTTAAATCAGTATTCTACTAGATCACTGTGAATGAATCTAATTTTATATCAGCAGTACCTTATTTTTGGTAAGCTATTTTTTATATCAGCAGTTGATAAAGCATCTATAACTTTCAACAACTATTCTTTTTACCTCTGTTCGTACTATAGATTAAAGAAAGAAAAAAAAAATATCGTGATCATTAAGTTGGTACATTGTTAAAAGGCCAACATCCAGTGATGGCTTTGAGTGTTATGGTCCTAGACTTCCCAAATGGAAATCGAATACTAAGTATCATATTAACACCACTAAACAAAAATATGTGAGAACTTTTATGAAAAGAAACTGCTCGTGAATTCAGAGTACTTCTACAAAAGAATTGTTTTGCATGTTATTCAAATAATAAAGACGAATTTGAGTAGAACCTCTATCAAGTTTTTGTCGACAGTGAGCTTGTTAAGAGTCAGTGTGCCTGTTTTATCACTGCATAACACATCCATTCCAGCCATTTCCTCAATAGCAGTCATTCTCTTTGTTATAGCACCCTGCAAGTGCAAAGAAAGCATCCAGATAAGTATTCTTAGATATATGAATATGATACGGAATTTAGACTCAAGCTATTCAAAGTTCATTAAAGAATTTTCAATAAAGGATATGATTGGCTCCACAAACCTGCTGAGATAAACGATGCGAGCCAATGGCCATGGTAACAGAAAGAACAGTAGGCATAGCAATAGGGATACCACCAATGAGAAGCACAAGAAGGGCATCAATACCATTACGGTAAGGCCTATGTTGATATCCAAACATTATACATATTTCAATAAACATCCCTATAGCAATTGAGCAGATACAGAAGTTTCCAATTGATCTTAGAACCTGAAATATCAAGTTAAATAACACCCATTAAATAATTGTGTAAAGACACTTATTTAAGTACAAACTATTATATTCTGCACACTATTCAACCAGTCCAGCCATATAACATTTCAGTACCAAAGTTAAATGGTTCCATTCTAATTTAAACCAGATCCAAACTTTATAAATAAATGTGAACATAAAAAATGTACAGGCAAAGAACCTGCTGAAAATGCCCAACGTGCGTGGTGTTTTCCACAAGATGAGCAGCTTTCCCGAAGAAAGTATGAACTCCAGTGGCAATGACAACTGCTTCTATTTCCCCTTGCTTACATGTTGAACCTGAATAAACCCCATCACCAGGATGTTTGGTCACTGGCAACGATTCTCCGGTAAGAGCAGACTGGAAGCGGCCATACACTATGTTATACCACAATATTTTGAGAAACAACAATGATAAAATAACTAAACAAACAAATTAGACAAGTTTATTAAGTAATAATTTATAATTAATGCAGGTAATAACTGATTTAAATGAGAGAGGATGACAATTGTCCTCTATGATGTCATCAAAACGTTTCACATACTGGATTCCACTTCCATTTGAGGATGCCATATTTTGGGTTCCCAGATCTAAACTGGCCTTGTGTAGTAGAAGGGAAAATCTAAACCTTTTGTATCTATCAGGTGAAAAGAATTCCAGAATTGGTATTTGGAAAATATATTGTGCATAGACTTTAGTCCAGAGTACTTCATGAGTTCATGTAATACACGACCAGATCGATAACACATTATCCAGGGGCCCTTCCTTTTGCTAATATGGATCCATCAAGGAGATTGCTATAAACTAAGACAACTGTAGTAAATGTTAGGATTTAGCTATTTGTCTAAGGGGCAAGGAAGGTATTTAATTGCAGGCGCTAAAATTTGGAAATGATGTTGTGAGATCATAATTCGCTCTTAAAATTCTTGGACTAAAAAATAGAACTGTGTTTGGCAAAAAACATGTGTTGTGGTGCTTGTGATCCCCCAGGGGTGCTGTGGCTGTCTAAGTGCCCCTTGCTGACCTGCAATCCCCATTTAAAAGTTTTGCACCTCTCTCCATAAGCTTAGGCTTCTAGAGTAATAGGGTTCTCAACATGAAATCAGAGCTGTACATTCTAAGAGGGTGCAGGCTTAGGTCTCCAGTCCAGAGCTTGGTGAGTTTTCCCCTTATTAACCCTGTAGTCCCTTGGGATATGCATTATTGAGCCTCTCTCAGTTTTCTCAGGAACTTGTAGTGATATGGTTTTCATCAACCAAGAGTGAAATATACCTGGTCAATTTTTAAAGGATCTCCTTCAAGAAGACGTGCATCTGCAGGAATGATATCCCCAAGTTTGATACTAACTATGTCACCTGGAACCAACACAGAAGCATCTTCCTCACTCCATTTTCCATCACGTAAGACCTGGTGAAAACATTTAGAAGTCAAATGACATCTATAGATGAAAAATATGGACAGAAAGCAAACGCGTAAAATAAAACTATTGTGCCACCAAAAGCTGAATGTATAAGCAAAAAAAGCTCTGAGAAAAAAATCAAGCTTCAAGATGATGAACCTTGGCTTTTGGAGCCAATCGAGCCATAAGTGCAGCAGCAGCATTTCCAGCGTTATTCTCCTCTATAAAACTGATAGTTGAATTGATGATAAGTAGAATTAAAATGCCAGCAAAGTCATGGTAATCCGGATTCTGTCCCTTCTTATTCTGCGTGACCAAAATTTACTCAGTGTTTATTCAGAAAGTTAAAAGTTTGTATGATCATCGTACAGAGTCATCAACAATGTTCAGATGCAGTTTAAAATTTTACCTTGAATTGTGTAAGAATAAGGGCCATGAGAGCTGCAGCTTCCATGACCCATGACAAAGGATTCCACATAAAACCCAAGAATTTGAGTATTTTACTTTCCTGTAAACATAAGATAAGAACACAGTAAAAAAAATGCAACCAAGAGATCAATCACTAAACAATGTCAGCTAACCAGTGTATGACAGACCTTTTTCTCTTCGAGTTTGTTATAACCAAAGAGTTCCAATCGCTCTTGAACATCATCAGAACTCAGCCCCTCTCGTGTACATTTGAGATTTTCAAAAACTTCCTCAAGTGGGATGTTTTCCTGAAAGAGACTCGGTTTTAACATAATTAATATGTAAAACCACTTTGTTTTCAGATTCTAAACTCTTGTACAATAAACGTAAATGTATATATGTGTATATATATAATATATATTACTAAAAAACTTTTAATCCTAGAATAGGTCGTTAGTGTGGTCGGACATATGACATCTAGCTCAATGCTTTGATAAACAAGCTATGCAACAACCAAGAGCTCAAAGAAACCTATCCATCCAGAGAAGGAGGGGCATATTAGCTCGAATTACATACCAGATCAACTGCTTCCTTGTTGACAGCGTCGAGGGCAATTGATCTGTCATTCATTTTGTCTCTCCTTAAGCTACAGGTAAGAAGAGTATCTGCACAATGAGAATACTGTAAGCAAAGCATTTCTATTTTCCTTTTCAACTTACAAATCCAATAAGAAAATCTCTTTCCAAAATATAGGTCACAATAGTTGAAATTTAGCTAAGGATGATCTTTCACGAAAGAGATCATCCTCAGGACAGTTAACCTTATTTAAGCATCTCTACCTATATTACTATGTCCTTGAAATTTTAATTTGTGAAATATGAAATCTCAGTCCAAAATCCTCTTTCGCTAAGGTAGAAATGTTGATGAATTCCATAATGATGCTAATATCTTCAACAAAATTCAGTCCTTCACTTCACTCATCTTTACTGGCCTCACAAATTCAGGAGTTTGGCATTTAGTGGTTTTCGTAGAATACAACAATCTCAACCACACCTAAAAAACTAAAACCCAATTTGACAAGTTGACTTAGGTTCACTCCCTGATAATTGTATTGTTAAGCCTAATGCTATACTAGTATACTCTCCTTTTTTTTTCATTTGCAAGAAACCTTAAAGCTAAGATCTTAGATTGAACTCTGGCGTCTTGCAAAATTTTAGAACAAATTGGGGGATTTATAGTTAATTGTTGAGGCATTCAGATAATCAAGATACAACTGACAATCAAAGCACAAAAGAAAAGAAAGAAAAACATCAAACCTTATCCCAATTCTTTCCTCCTCTTTGCAAAACCCTAACTCGAAAAAAGGCCAAGAGCTCTGAATATAACTCTTTGCTTTCTGAGAATAGACTGTAATCGAAGCGTACTAAGGCAGGTACATCCACATTGAAAATATATATAACCTACCAATAAACAGAAAGAAACGATTGAAATTGGAAAATGGACAAATCAAAGCATTGAATTGGATTAAAAAAAAACAAATGATAAACTCGATGAAAGCGGAAGATGCCGAAGTTTCGTACAGATGGCGTGACGACGAAATCCATATCCAATGGAAACAAGACAAAACCCTAGCATCTCTTTATGTTCGCCGGCTAAAACTCAGCCACTGCTGTATTCTTGTGAGAAAACCTATGAGAGAGAAAGAAAGAGTGAACAAAAATAATATAACACAGTTTTCAAATGTTTGTTTAAAGCTTTTGCCGCCAAATGGGAAATTTATACAGAAGTTATATTTATATCCGAATTTTTAACGTCTTTTTAACTGATGACATGGAATCGTACGAACGTAATACAAATATTTTGCAAAAACAAAAACCACAAAACAACAAATGGAATTTTGGATTAATCATAAATAAATATTTAATTAAGCTATGTTAATTATTGTGTTAGTATATTCACATTGTTTGTATACTAAGCTTTCCGATATTTTCAATAAATTTTTAATTCTGTGCTGCCCTTTGGAAGATAGAAAGATTATCTGATTAATTTCTTTCTTAGCATCTAGAAAGCAGACCATGCACAACATCTGGTTAAGAGTTTAGATCATGCAGACCACCTGACCAGTTCTTGATCATTCACCAAGTTAAATTCGTAATAGTAGACCAGAAAATGTTGTTGAAATATCTCAGAAAAGATTGTATAGTCTGCTTTCTTTGTCAGATAAATATACTTCTCCCAAAGAGAGAATGAATTTGTATAATTGTATACCAAATAATTATAATTTACACCAAGCTACGCTAGGGTTCCAGAAAGTAGATGGAAAACACGCGGATGCAGACATCGATGCGAAAGTCTTGTGGATGTTCACAAGTTGATGGGGGTTATCATCATAA
>JABWDY010008135.1:3120-13621 GCA_013358455.1 Thalictrum thalictroides | reverse complement strand
TTTTTCGATTTTTTTTTTTAAAGGGCGGGCGGTGCTTTGTGGGCTTGAATGTGTTGATTCTTGTCTGTAAGTACCTTGGATCTTCTTAGAGCGGTAACGACGCTAATTTGATTTGACGGTAATTGTGATGCTAATCACCGTAAAAAAATAGTGCTAGTAAACCAAGCTGCAGAAACAGGTTAATTCTACCGGCACTACTTAAATAATTTTCCTTTATGATTCTAACAACTAAACTAACATAAAACTAGTGTAGAGGTAGGTATCGGGGTATCAAATCCACTCACACAAAAATTTGGTACTTAGCTACAAACAGGAAACAACGATGAATGATGATGTCGTTTATGAAGGGATTGATGAATTGTAGGAGATTGATTGATTGAGAGTAATTATAACTAGAATAATGTAAATACAAGAAAAGTAAAGCAAGCAAGATAAAATAAAGGTTGTGAATATGGAAAGAAAAGCGGGGTATTACTTCGTTTCATAGGCAAGTGTCCAAATTAACTACTTATGCTTGTTTCCCATGCATCCAACTATAACTCATAGACAAAGCAATAATTGGTAGTGAGTTCCCTTGCTCTCGACCTAGGAACTCAACCTCAAGAAGTATTCGAGACCTAGTACCTCTCATCTCGATGTCGTCATGCAAGTAGTGAATTACAACTATTTATACTATTTGTTAACTACCTTCTCTCTCTCGAAGCCAAGATATGTTAACGGGCGTATGAGGCTCAAAAGTCTCTACATATGCAAGAAAGTCTCTCTTTTATTTATTATGAAGAACAAAGAGCAAAAACTATTCTACGTGATCAATCATAAAATAATTATCTTTCTAGCATGGCAAACATGAAACACTTGTAGTAAATTCTTCTACTTACCTAATCCACTTGTAAAATCCCATGAATCGATTAGCAAATGATGATTGTGGTGATAATGATAATGGTTGTAGATGTAGAAGACATAATTAAAAGATAAAAAATATAAAGATGAAAGATTATATTGCATGAAAAGTAAAGATACGATAGAAAAGTAAAGAACTTGAACTTGAAAAGTAAATAGACTTGTATTATAATCAAATAAACTTTTTCTTCAACATAAAATAATGTAAAACCCTAATGATACTTCAAGTTAAGATCAAAGCGTAAAGAATTTCGTGGCTCTCCTCTCCTTATATTGGGAGGAGATCTTCTAACCCTAGACTTCCTTGAAAACTGCTAGAAAAGAGTTTGTAATTTATTAAATAACTTGTAGGAAGCTTCTGGAGCTGAAATTTGGTGCAGATCTTAGTTAAACAATGTGGAAGACTCAGTTAGCAGAAACTGGGTTTCACAGGTTTTAACGAGTCTTTTTATCCTGATTCCATCTCTGTCTGCTGCAATCTATCTTGACAGTCTTGAAGTAGGAAGTGAGAGCTTTCCAATGCCCATTTGTGCTTCAAAATCCGAGTTGTCTAACCCTTTCGTTTAATTGCGTCAAGTTGGCTACTTAAAACTGCATTTTTTCCGCATTTTTCTTCCTTTTAACTTTTCCGGGTGAAATGCACCTAAAAACACGTAATTCTAACAATACCAAGCATATCATATCACTTTTTATCATTACTTGAGACAAATATACATGAGTTAAGGGAATATATTTACACTTTTGAGTGCTTATCAGGCAACTCTCGGTGTTTGTGTAGCGAAACCTCCGAGAGGATGAAGGCGTGGTAGGCAAGTGCTAGAATTTAACAGCAGCCTTGCCAAGACTCTCACCTATTTAGCTGTTGTCGCCGAGTCTAATTGACTGGGCTTCCCTTGTGTGTATGCAGAGGGGCATCCCATTATGCTTTTGGCCTTGCCATAATAAGATTAATTTATGTAGAAAATTAGGTGATTTTCTTTATAAAATAATATTCTTTTCTAAAACCACTGCTTGCTTGAATTTCATTGAAATAATCCGGAATTCATAACACCAAGTGTTACAACTTGGCAAACATGAGACAGCATTGATTAGAACTAAACATAATATTTTCCTAAGTTCGAAATATTCCAAGGTTTGTCTATTGGAGTTCCTGTCATTGTTGATAGATGATAGGCATCGTTAGATCCTAAGCGCACAACCACATATGGGCCTTCCCAAGCAGGTTTTAACTTTGTTGGGGGTGGGAACTGTCGGCACAATACCAGGTCACCTGGCAGGAATTTTCTTGCTTTCACCTTTTTCCCATATTGAGGTTGAATTTGGTAGTGGTATCGTTCCAATCGGAGCCTATATTTCTCTCTGACTTCATCTGCGAGAAAAACTTCTCGCTCAATTATTTCCTCATTGATGCTGATGTCAACCACATTTGCCCTTATTGTATGCTCAACCATTTTTTGTGGGATTATCGCTTTCATGCCATAGGTAAGGGAGAATGGTGTCGCCCCAATGGATCGGCGCGGTGAAGTTCTGTAAGCCCATAGCACCTCGAGTAGCTGTTCTGTCCATTTGTTGCCGTTGTCCTCCAACTTTTTCTTGATGTTTTCTAAGATAATTTTGTTGGAAGCTTCGGCCTGACCATTTCCTTGAGGGTAGTTCGGGGCGGAAAAATATTGTTGGATTCCATACCCTTTGAGGTAGTTTTGGACTTTTGCTCCTCGGAATTGTGCACCGTTGTCAGTGACAATTGCTCGTGGGATTCCAAACCGAGATGATGTATTCCTAAATGAAATCGATTAATTGTTCCTCCTTGACTTGTTGAAGTGGTATAGCTTCTATCCATTTTGTGAAATAATCGGTTGCCACCAACAGGAAAACTTTGCTCCGACCTGACTTAGGAACCTTGCCAATAATGTCGAGGCCCCACATTGCAAAATGCCAGGTATTGCTGATGTAGTGGAGCTCTTCTGTAGGTGCATGTATGAGCAGAGCATGGTATTGACATCCGTCACATTTCCTTGCAAAATCTGTACAATTGGCGAGCATTTTAGGCCAGTAGAATCCATGTATAATGAGCCGTCGGGCCATCGTATGGCCTAGGGCGTCGTTTCCGTATGTGCCGCTATGGATTTTGGCGATGATAACTTCGACTTTGTCTGGGTGGACACAATTCAAATATGGCCCCGATATTGTCTTCCTATAGATGTTTCCTTGGATTACGGCGTATTGCTTTGCCTTTTGAACAATTCCTCTTGCAGCTGATTTGTCATTGGGGAGATGATTGTTCTGGAGGTATTGGACTAGTGGGTCCATCCAACACGCCCCCAGTTGCTTCGAGACCATGACTGATTTGGTTTGAAGGAAGGGTTGATCACTTCTTTGGAGCTTGATTGTGCGGGTGTCTTATGCTCCTATAACTGCTGCTAAGTATGCTAATTCATCAGCATGGCGGTTTTCACCCCTTGGTAGGTGGATGATCTGGAAGCATCTGAGCTTTGTTGTCATCAGTTGTAGTAATTTTAGGTAAGCCGACATGTTGTCGGTCAGTGCTCGATACCCTCCATTGTATTGCTCAGATACTTGTTTAGAATCCGTGAACACTATTATTTCTTTGATATTGAGTGTTTCTGCAAGTTCGAGACCCAATAGGACTGCTTCATATTCTGCCTCGTTTTTTATGAGTAGGAAACCTAGCCTATCAGCTAATTCGATTTCGGTGTTGTCTGGTGTGACTAAGACAACCCCAATGGTTAACCCATCGGAACTTACAGATCCGTCAGATAATAGTTTCCACCCTTTGTTTTCTTTCCAATTTGGCTGCTCAGGCTGCTTTGGGTTGAGCACTGAATCAACCGTCATGTCCGAAGACCAAGTGCTATCTTCAATGGAGAAGTCGGCCAAAAACTCGGCGTAGGCTTGGGACTTTTCAGCTCTTCGGTGTTCGAACTGTATTCCAAACTTTCCCAAAGCAAGTGCCCATTTTTCCATTCTTCCAGACTTTTCAATTTGGGTAATAGCCTGCTTTAATGGAAGATTGGTTACCACCATAATGGTGTAAGCTTCGAAGTAAGGTCTTAGTCGTTGTGTGGCAAACATTATATTAATGCCAAGCCGTGTTTTTCGACCCGAGTATATCTGATTTCTGGATTCGTCAGCTTCTTACTTAAGAAGTTAACTTGTGACTCTTGGCCTGATTCTCTTCTTGTGAGAACGGCGCTCACGATACTTTCTGATACTGCGAAGTAAAGAAAGATAGGTTCTCCTGGAGGTGGTTTTGACAGGATCGGTGGTTGAGCTAGGTATGCTTTGAGGGTGTTGAAAGCTTGCTCGCACTCGGCTGTCCACTCAAACGAACAGTTTTTCCTGAGTAGTTGGAGAATTGGGCGGCATTTGTCTGTTGATCTTGAGATGAACCTGCCTAACACCGTAATCCTACCTTGTAAGATTTGGATGTGCTTTCTCGTTGTCGGAGCTGGCATTTCTACTAGAGCACGGATCTGTTGTTCATTCACCTCAATGCCTCTTTTTGTGACGATGTAGCCAAGAAATTTTCCTGAAGTGACACCGAACGTACATTTTTCTGGATTCAATTTCATTCTGAGCTGCCTGAGTATAGCAAAGGTTTGTGCTAAATCCGTGAGGTGGTTGGAGCCCTTGGGTGACTTGACTAACATGTCGTCGATGTATACCTCCATTGATTTTTTGAGGAGATCGTGAAACATGAACTCCACTAGCCGTTGGTATGTGGCTCCTGCGTTTTTCAAACCAAACGGCATCTTTCTGTAGCAGAAAGTTTTGTTGTCGGTATAGAAAGTTGTTTTAGCTTGATCCTGCTCATAGAGAGGGATTTGGTTGTAACCGGAGTATCCATCCATGAAAGACAAAAGTTCAAAGCCAGCACTTCTGTCGACTAGCTCGTCAACTTTTGGCATGACGTACATGTCTTTGGGGCAGGCAGTGTTGAGGTTGGTAAAATCGATACACACTCTCACCTTCCCATTCTTTTTCATGACAGCTACAATGTTGGAGACCCACTCTGGGTATTGTACTTCTTTTATTACTCCAGCGACAAACATCTTATGAACCTCTTTCAGTACTACCTCTTGTAGTTGTGGTTTAATGATTCTGACTTTTTTGCACTATTGGGGTTGCACTTTTGCAAACATTGAGCTTGTGACAGGAGATGTCGGGGTCGATGCCTTCCATGTCATTGGTATCCCAAGCGAAGACATCCTTGTTCATTTTTAAGAAAGAGATCAAATCTCTGTGGGTTTCTGGTTCCAAAAGTGTTCCGATGTTGGTGAATTGTGTTTCACCATCTTCTGCGAGGTTGACAGTTTCAGTAGGCTCTTCTTTTTTGGAATATTCAGGTGCTACTGGAGTGTCAACCTTCTGTGTTTGCTATTTGTGAGCTCTGGGTGGGGAACCGTAGCCCCTTAGTTAATGTTTTCACTGTCTGGAAATGTGACTAGTGTGCTGTGGCTTGATCTCCAATGATTTCATACTGGCCATCGTTTGTAAGGAACCGAATGCGCTGATGGTAGGAAGATGATACAGCTTTCATTCGGTGAATCCATTCTCTACCGATGATTGCATTGTACTCAGAGTCAGCATCTATGATGACAAACCTAGTCATTGATGTTACTGGCCCTACTGTTACTAGGAGTACAATTTCGCCCATCGGGGTGCTTGACCCTCTGTTGAAACCATAGATGTTTCCTGGTGATGGAGTCAGCTCCGAGTGCATGATGTTCATTTGTTAGAACCCTCCGTTGAATAGGATCTCAACAGAGTTACCGGGATCCACCATAATTTTTGTCACATTCCAACTTCCAATAATAATTGTGATGGCCAACGGGTCATCATGTGGTATTGCCACACCAACTAAGTATTCTTTTGAAAAGAATATGGGCTCTGATTGGTGCACTTTTTGCTTGTTTCGGAGTACGGGGAGTATGGCTTGTTGGAGTTGTGGGCCTTCTTGGACTTGATGAATTTTTCTGATTTGTCGGAGGTTTTCGTTTATTGATGCCATGACTGCCTCAACTATGATGTTGACCGTTCTGAGGAGTTGTGGAGGTGGTCTATCGCGGTTATCTCTATTATCACGATTGTCACGGTCATCCCTTCGGTCTCGGGATTCAAACTCTTTTAAGTGGCCAAGCTTGATGAGTTTGTGTATGAATTTGTTAAATGCATTGTAGTCGTCTATGTGGTGACTGTGTTGTTGGTGATAGTTACAGAATGGTTTCCCTTTGATATCTGCACACTTTGTCTGCGGGTGTTCGTAATATTGGCGATCCTGGATTCGCCTGTAGATTTCAGACAGTGAAACTCTGAATGGTGGTAATGGTTTCAGTGGTGATGGTCTTTTCGGAGGTGATTTCTTTTTGTCATATCTTGGTTTCTTGTTGTGTATCGCTTCTGCCTTGCCTTTGCCAAGGTTGTCTCGTGGGTGGGATGACTTTTCTTGACCTTTGGTGTTAGCCATTGTGTGCATTGTCAACTGTGGTGTGTGAGGCTGGATCCTGGCTAGGTTTTCCTCTATCTTGATGTTTTTGTCTACCCTGGAGTAGAGTTCGGACAAGGTGTCCATTTGATGAGAAATTACGTTGTTGTATCCGCCGGATGTTGGGCTCATTGCTTTCTTGAAAGGTACCACTGCTGTTTTTTCATCGACACTGCCTGTTCTGAGGACCTCCATTTTAAACCTTGTGACAAACTGTCGAAGTGGTTCGGATGGTTTCTGTCTTAGATCAAATAGAGTTGAGATGTCTGCTGGCTCACGACGTTGGTGCCGATATTGAGAGAGAAATTCTTCTTCCAATTGCTTAAAGTTCTGAATACTTTGTGGATGGAGAGATTGATACCAATCCATTGAACTGACGTCGAGGCTACTTGCGAAGAGTGTGCACCACATGCCATCATATTGAGCGCCATCCCATACGGCGAGCTGTTGTTTGAACCTGTTGAGGTGGTCAACTAGATCCTCTATTCCATCGTAAAGGTTGAACTTGCTTGGGAAGTCATAATCATAGCATTGTATATGCAGTGGTTTTTTGTCGAGGCGAGCGAGGTCGGCGGTAATTGTGGTTTTTTCATTTGCATTGAGTTTCTCCTGTAGTTGTAATATCATGGCGTACATGGCTGCTGTTTTTGGTGGATCTGGGTTGGCGGCTTGTTGTGGAGCCAGCTCGCCTACCTCGATACTCTCTGTTACGGAGTTCTCGGAGTCAGCTATGTTCTCTGGGTTGAGAACAGGGGGGGGCACCAGTTGGGGTGGTGGATCCTGTTGATCAGCTGGGTCTGGGGGAATGTTACCGGCTTGATCTCCTCCGAGTTGTTGTTGCATTTGCTGGAACCGAATGGCCTCACGTTCTTGTGCATTTGCCAAGGCTTGTTCTAGAGCTTGGACTCGAGTAAGCTCCAGCAAACGGTCTTGGTCTTGCTCACGGAGTAGTATCTGAGCTTGGAAAGCCGCATTGTCGTCCCGAAGTTGTTGGTTTTTGCTGCTCCTATTGAGTCAACCTGTTTTATAGGTTTTCAAAGTCTGCATGTTGCTGAGCTCTAGTTGTTCTGCTTCCAACCATGTTGGCCGGAGATGCTGCTGCGTATTTTTGAGCTGGTTCAAGGAACCTTCTAGTGCCAATTTGTCGGTGTTAACCCTCCGACGTTCAAGTCAGTTGAAGTAGGTAAGAGGAGAATAAGAGAAATGCGGCTATTGTAGAGTGATGGGACTGAACCACCTACCTGGGATCTGGTGTTTATTCCTATTTATATGAGTGCGTACCTAGGTTGCTCCTAATCATTGGATTGGGATCCTCATCTGTCGGTGTTCGTGATCCCAGTGGGGCAATGTTATCCCTATATTCATGTGCTTGTTTGTGGAGTGTTAGTCGGAGCATGCAGGGGTCACGTGCTCCGTACGTGTCTTTTCCTATGTTTATTCGGTGCTCCTTGATTTTTTTACAGCGAGTTGCTCCCGTTTCCTTATAGATTAACACGTGGCGGAGCTCACGGTACTTACACATATCAAAATCTGTCAATCTGTCGTTGCTCAAGGTCAACCTGTGAATATATCTACATCAGCTGCAATATCCAGAAGACTTAAAGGGAGCTTTCTTTGTATGTTAATGTACATGAACCTGTCACTGCCCACTTGACACATTTTTATAACCTATAGTCTTATTTGTATATTATTACTCGCTTATCTAGCAAAATTTAAAAAAATAGTTTGGCAGTTATATCTTGTATTAAAAGCTTAAAACTTGATTGACTAAATTTAAACTAAGTACAGTTTGATCTTGATCTGACATTCTCAAGCACCAAGAAAATAGTATCAAGAAGGAAGAATAACTCCCCATGAAGACATGGAATTATAATCGACAAAGGGATCTGAAGTTGTTTGATGATACTAAAGCTGGGGTGAAAGGGCTTGTTGACCAAGGTGTAGTAAAAGTACCCAGCATATTCATCACACCATCTGACAATCTTGTTACAAGGCAAGTCTCCGATGATGTTGGCATGGGAGTTCCTGTTATAGACCTTGAAGGGATTGATGAAGATGTTACACGAAGAAGACGTATTGTTGAAGAAATTCAAGATGCATCTGAAACATGGGGATTCTTTCAGTTGTTGAACCATGGAATTCCATTAAATGTTATGGATGAGATGATTGAAGCTGTACACAGGTTCAACGAGCAACCACAGGAAATGAAAGCACGATACTATACTCGTGATCTCACCAAAAAGTTTGTATTCAATAGTAACTATCATCTTTATAATTCACTTGTAACTAGTTGGAGGGATACATTCTATGCTATTATGGCACCCGAATATCTTGATCCAGAAGAGTTACCGGTACCAGTAAGGTAACACTCTTCTCCTTTTGGCCCTTACAATAACCACTGCACACTTATAGCTAGTATAACTTTTCAGAACATCTGGTATACATGTGATTAATTTCATTAACGATCTCTTGTAGAAAAATATTTCCGGAGTATTCTAAGCATGTTACGCGATTGGGGACTAAACTGTTAGAATTAATATCAGAGTCGCTGGGACTGAACCCCAACCACCTTAAGGACATGGATTGTGCTGAGGGTCTTACTGTTATTGGTCACTACTACCCAGCATGCCCAGAGCCAGAGTTGACATTGGGATCTAGCAAGCATACTGACAAGAACTTCCTCACCATACTTCTGCAAGATCAAATTGGTGGCCTGCAAGTATTACATCAAAATCAATGGGTTAATGTCCTACCAATTCATGGCTCTTTAGTAATAAATTTCGGGGAGCTCTTACAGGCAAGTATCTTTTTTTAAGTTATGTCCAAACCTTGTCAAAATCTGGGGAATTGTTTTAGAGTGTTAAGGGTAGATGATGATTCCGAACAGCAATGCATGCTTGGGTGACAGTCGATCCTGGATGTTCTTGTGTCACAAATTGTGAAATTTGCTTTGGAAATATTTCAGAACACATTTTCTGCAATTTATCTATCTTAACCAATCTGTTTTGATTGTAAATTGTGTTGCAGCTTGTCTCTAATGACAAACTCAAGAGTTGTGAGCACAGGGTGATTGTGAATAAAGAAAGCTCTCGAGTGTCTGTGGCATGCTTTTTCAGTACATTTTTCAAGCAATCCACAAAGTTATATGGTCCGATCAAGGAGGTATTATCCGAAGAAAACCCTGCAATATACAAGCAAACCACAATAAGAGATTATAGTATTTACTTGAATGCAAAAGGACTTGATGGGAATTCAGCTCTTAGACACTTCCTGCTCTAAGTTCCGACTTAGCAGTTTTTCAGGTGTGCTTGTATGTTCTTCTCATCGTCTTTGCCTCATATAAAGAACCAAGTTGATCAATTGATTTGCAATTATATGTAATAAGAATAAATTGTCGTATATTTTTTAACATATATATTTAGTAAAAGGACAAACTCTCAACTTATGCAACAAAGTAGGGGTCAATTCCCAACTTATGCAATGTTAAATATTATCCTTAAACTTTTAAGATTTACCAATTTATGCAACCAGGCTAACAGACCTCTAACACCATTACAGATTTGTTGATTGTTTTTTTATTATTATTAAATAATACTGACTGTGTAATTGTTTGCAAGTTGAGTGTACAATTATGTGCACCCTCCCAATTACGTGTTCAACTGCAATCATTTTCTTCTTCTATATATCCCGGAAGTAGTCTTCTTCCCCAAATCGATTTACTCCCCAAATCTTCTTCTTCTTCTTTATATCCCCAAATCGTTTTATTCCCCAAATTTTTTCTTCTTTTTCTTTATATCCCAAAATTGTCTTCTTCCCCCAATCGTTTTCTTATTCTTGATATCCCCAAATCGAAATCGAATCTCAAATTGAAATCTGTACAACCTAATTCTCCATGGGGTGCAGAATGGTTTTCGGCAGAAAAATATGGTTTTTTTTTGTGGTTTTTTTATTTCATTTTTTTTTGTATGATTGTGAAACTAATTTGATGGAAAAACTGTGTCCAAGTAGTTTAATGGAAGTAATGGTTTTGCTTAATGTGTTGATCAAATTGATGGGAGTATTTCTAATTTCAGAGTTGATACAAATTTCTGTTTT
>JABWDY010008123.1:329-11549 GCA_013358455.1 Thalictrum thalictroides | reverse complement strand
TTTAAAATTTTATTGAAAATAAACAAAACATAGCCTGATCAGTCATCAGCCTACACACAATGTGTATCGTCAGGTGTGTTAACAGGGGATTAAGATACAAGAGATGCACTACACTAAGCAATCCTAAAAAAGAAAATATGAATCAGTAGATAATTAACCTAATTAGTTGTATATTTACTGTAAAATATAGAATCATGACACGGTGAGGACCGACGTAAAGCAGAGGGAGAAGAAGAAGGAAAAAGGACGGAGAAGAAGAAAAAAAAAACGAAGGGGACGGACCCAGAAAATAAGAAAATAGAAAAATCGGACGGACAACCCCTCTATTTCTTTCTCTTAACCTAACTCTAAAATGACCTCCTACGTCGATCGATAATAAAGACTAACAACTTTATGTTATAAATAAATGTTTTGATTCCCTAACAAATTAATTAATTAAGATTAAGAAAGAAGATGGACTAACTTCATGATAATCCCTTTTAAGCTTAAGATAAAGATTAGAATGTGTAAACTGTAAAGTAGATTACCAATAATTTAGGACTTATTATATTATGAAAAGCCCTGAAAGTATAAAAAACATTCCTGCCAATATAAAGAACAGTGACAGTGTGAAGTTGTTGAACAAAACATAAAGTAAAAACTGTCGGCTTTAAGATCTTAAATTCTAAACTGATTTTCTACTCAATAGCCACAACAGCTTTCTTAGAGATAACCCTTTCGCTTCTATTCCAATTCATTGTTGTCAGATAAGGCTGAGAAACGCCAACATCTTATGATTTCCTTGATTCTTTTATATAGGAAAAAAATTGCCAAGATGTTGTTAGAGCTTCAAAAACACCATTGGTGTTGAGAATTTCAATCATTTGAGGTTAGTTTTAACTTGGGTTGTTCGTAGTTTTATTCAATTATGTGTTTAATTGTAGTTTTTTGAAGATTTGATTCAAAAGCAATCGAGTAGTATGATTTCAGAGCTTTGTGTTCTTTGTTTCAATGAATAGTAGTAATAATAACAATTGATTTGTTTCAAGGAAATAACACAATGATTCAAAGCTTTTGTTTAAGATCTAATCCCAATGAAAACAAATCCCATAATATTGAATACATATATGTCTGTAATGGGCATGTTAGGATTTGAAATCCATATATATCTTATTGCTCGAATTGTGTTATAGTTTCTATTTTAATGTTAAAACTATGGCATGTTTTGATGATCGGATCACTATTACTAATTAAAAATGGGGAAAATGTAAGCCAAGAGGTATTAATGACATAATCTAGAACAACAATCATCAAATCTATCATATCATTGAATGAGTTGGTTGTTGATGATTTTGTCTTCATGCCGCAGCTGTACGGTTTCAGTCACATTGCAGCTGTGATTTATCTGAAATGGGTTTCCTGCTGCCCTTGTTTCTCTTTGTTGCTTATCTGTATGGAGTTTCAGCTCAAGGGCCTACATATGCAACCATTATAGTCAAGGGTTCTGTAAAGATCGCTGAGACAGACGATCACTTCATTTGTGCTACTCTTGATTGGTGGCCTTCTGATAAGTGTAACTATAATGACTGTCCTTGGGGAAATTCCGGTGTTCCATATCTGGTGAGATTGATGAATGAATGTATTAGTATGATTTGGTTTGTTCAGGAAATTATAATAGGCCATTTGCTACTAAAGTTAATAGATTTCTTCTGGTCTTTGTAGGATTTGTCTCATCCAATTCTTGCTAAGGCCATTCAAGGTTGGCCTCTTGATCATTAAGTTTGATTTATCTAAATTATGTTTCTTTACCTATTTTGTTGTGCTACGCCACACATAATGTTATTAATTCAAAGTTAGTGTATGATTTAGTGATGGAGTAATCATCCTATATTTCTAAGGGCATGTCCACCTAATTTTATTAATTTCTGCTCTCATGTATACTATTGTAATAGCTTTCAATCATTTGAGGATACGAATTGGAGGTTCTTTGCAAGACAAAGTTGTGTACAATGTGGGAACTTTGAAGTATCCTTGCCAACCTTTTAAAAAGATGGACAAATGGTTGTTTGGGTTTTCTAAAGGTTGTCTCCGCATGAACAAGTGGGATGAACTCAATCACTTGCTCAGCAAGACAGGGTAAGATTCTGCTCCATCTGAGTTTTATTTTCCTCATAAAGAAGTTCATCCATCTTCTGATTAATAATCATCAAAAGGTTGGAAGTTACCAATGTTTATAAACTCTTAGATATATACACTCTTTTGGGAATTTCTTATGGTCTATTTAATCATTCTTTGGTCTAAATGGTCTTTGAAGGAAATGTATGCATTTGTTATCCTTGTCTTTGTGAATTATTTTTCAACTAAAGCTATTTAGCTTTCAATTCTTCTTAGGTTTTCCCTCCTGTATTTGAAGGCAAGTCAACTTCATATAAGATTCCATTTCCGACCTAAACTACCATGATTTTTAGTTTGTAATAAATAAATATTCTGAATATTAATTGTAAAAAGGAAAAAAATTGAAAAGAAAAGAAAATCCTATTAAGCTCACAAGGTCTTGGTTCTTCCCGCGCCTCCCCCCTGTATTTTTAGGGAAGTCAAACTTCTAAGAGGATTTCCTTTCAGACATATAGTCATATAGAATATGAGTTTTAAGCTTTGGTGATATCTAATTGGGTGGTGCATTTTTTTGCCTGAATTTTGTGTTATAGAGCAATAGTGACATTTGGTCTGAATGCACTATATGGAAGGCATAAAATCGGAAAGCTGGCTTGGGGGGATGCTTGGGATTCTAGTAATGCCCGTGAATTCATAAAGTACACTGTTTCCAAAGGATACCACATTGATTCGTGGGAATTGGGTACGCTTTGGTGGTATACTTTGATGTGTTATCATTTTCTGCTGATCATATCTCTTTATTCATGCTTATCAAAATTTTATCTTTGTTAAAGGAAATGAGCTGAGTGATCCTGCAGTTGGTGCAAGTGTTGGTGCTGAGCAGTATGGGAAAGACATGATCGAACTCCATGCTATCATTAATGAGATATATAAGAACTCTCACTCAAGACCCTTGATTTTAGCGCCAGGAGGATTTTTCAGTGCTAGCTGGTATGCTAAGGTCCTTGAAATATCTGGCTCTAATGTAATCAATGTCGTGACCCATCATCTATACAATCTAGGTCCAGGTGGGTTATGTCAGGTAATTATGGCTGATTTTGATTTTAAGCAATTAAATTACGCCTGAAAATTCATATCTAACTAATACAGCCACAGAAAAGCACATGTAAATGATCACAATTGGTGACTCAATATCCATACCAAGGTACCCTGCATCATCAAACATTCAGACCATAGAATCAAAAAATGGTTTTATATATGCTTCAATAATCAATACATATAAGTTTTGAAAATACCTTCGATAAGATTTGTTTATATGACAAATGATGGCATTCTTGGAAAATGTGGTGTCCTTGATCATGTTGTTGATTTCATTAGTTGCCAGAGTTATTGGTTCGCTAAGCGTGATAGTCATTTGTCTCAGGCAATGATCCTCACCTCGTGAATAAGATATTGGATCCCCATTATTTGAGTCAGTCGACATCTACCTTTCAAAAGATTCAACAAACCATTAAAATTCATGGGCCCTGGGCATCTGCTTGGGTTGGAGAATCTGGAGGAGCCTATAACAGTGGTGGTCGTCATGTGTCTAACACCTTTGTAGACAGCTTCTGGTATGTGTGTCTCACTTTTTTATTCTTTTCTATCCTGTCAATTAACTGACTTTTTTTTCTTTTTCACAAATTTCGTATGTCATCACATATTTCTAACTGCAATTTCAGGTACTTAGATCAACTGGGGATGGCATCCAAATATAATACAAAGGTATACTGTAGACAGACTTTGATTGGTGGAAACTATGGTCTGCTCAACACAACAACATTTGTCCCTAATCCTGACTATTACAGGCAAGAACATATGCATTGTCATTGAAGTACGGTTTACAATGAATAAACAATTACAATAATATCTTAAATGATGAATTTGTTTTGATTAGTGCTCTTCTTTGGCATCGTCTTATGGGCAAAGGAGTCCTTGCTGTTGATAGCAAAGCATCAGCACATTTACGCGTTTATGCCCATTGTTCAAAATCAAGAGTAAGTTCCACATTACTACAAAATGTCTAACCTTATTGAAAGTTGATTGTAGATTTGGAAAATTGTTGGCTCTTTATTTGTCGTAGGTTCCATGTACAGTATGTTTATTATGTGTAGTGCAATAAAGTGACTACTATCTTTCTTTGAAAAATATCAACTCTTCTTGTTGTAAATATGCAGGCAGGCATTACAATACTCCTTATCAATCTGAGCAACCAGACCAGTTTCAAAATCTTGGTTCAAAACGACAGGAATATTAACCTTCATGTAGAAGAAAAAATTCACTCAGGAAGTCCTTTAATACATGGCCTTAAGAAAACAGTTTCATGGGTTGGAAGGAAAGTATCAGATGTTACAGCAATGAGAGAGGAGTACCATTTAACATCATATGGTCGTCTCAGAAGCCAAACAATGCTTCTAAATGGGAAGCCATTACAACTTACAGAAGTCGGTGATATTCCAACTTTGGATCCTGTTCTCGTAGATGTGGGATCTCCTATATCTATTTCTCCATTGTCCATTGCCTTCATTACTTTACCCAAGTTTGAGGCTCCAGCTTGTGTATGAGAATGTGTCACTTTTCCTGAACACCTATAGTTTACCTTATACACTATTACATGATGGTATTGTAAGCTCCACCATGTAGTCCTGGACTCTTTGATTTCTATTTATCTTAAAAACACAAAAGAATCCCTTTTTCTGCTTCTATGATCAATATATACATCCCATATTTAAATTTATTTTCTCTGGCAATTTGGATATCATCTTTCTTCTGTGTATTTTTCTGCCAACTCTTTCTATTGAAATAGTGATGGCTTCAAAATGAAACTATATGAATTTCAATCTCCTGGATTTGATTGAAAAATAAAAATTAACATAGAAGGATATCCATCCTTGTCTTGGGTCCCTTTATACTCATAATCTCATAAACACTCTCAAGCACAGGCAGGAGCCTGGAAGTCTCTCAAAGCAACAAAGACAATTGAGTCAGGAACAATGTATATAGGGGAACTAGGATCAACAAGAACAGGATTTAAAGCTGGAATATCTAATGTTTTTGTCAGAACCAAAGGGGAGCCGTTGAGCAGCATGACGTCGCTTTGAACATTGTTATCTTTGGGTGTTAAATGATACTCTTCTCTTGCTTTTCCACCTTTAGGATGTAAGTTTAAATGATTCGCAACAGATACATGTAAGGAAGTAGAGTTTGACATATTGATCAGAAGAAGAGTAATCCCTGTCTGCAAAAGAGTAACAGAAGTATAACCTATGTTAGAACATCTATGAAATTGTAGCTAATTAAAAATATATATTATAGATGCAAATGGACTATCTAATTACGCCGATTGATTGATTTATACCTTGTTCTTGGAACAATGGGAGTATGCACGTAAGTAAGGGGTGCCATTATGAGTTGTTGAAAGAACATTCTTTCCCATTAATCGGTGCCAAAGAAGAGCACTGGTAGAACAACACAATTCAATGAAGAAAAGAAAAGAACAAGTAATATTTTCCATGAACATGATTAAGATTTGGTTTAATCATATACCTGTAATAATCTGGGTTGGGGACAAATGTTGTAGTATTTAGTAGGCCATAGTTACCACCAATCAATGTCTGGCGACAAAAAACCTTGTGATTGAATTTTGATGTCATACCAAGCTGATCTAGGTACCTGTTCAAGAAGCATAACAGATCAGATTACACCCTATGTTGAACACTGACTTGATATAGATGTGAACTGTAATCGTTTTTAGCTAGAGAAACTCGCCAGAAGCTATTGACATAGGTATGTGATACAGTTTTGCCTCCACTGTTGTACGCGCCACCAGATTCTCCTACCCAAGCTGATGTCCATGGGAAACTTGTAACAGTTGTCTCAACTTCTTTGTAGGTTTGAGCTACTTGATCAAGATAAAGTGGATCTTGCACCTTGTGTATTAGATCGGGATCATCACCTGGACCAAGGTTGTAAATATGGTGGGTTGCCACATCAACGACATTTGGCCCTGAAGATTGAAGGAAGGTATGATACCAATCTTCATCATATATACACCCTGGAGCCAATATTTTTGGTTGTACTGTAGACTTGTTATATAGTTTATCAAGAATTTTCCTCAGTGCTGTTACATCTTTTGCATACTGTTTAGCAGTAACCATGCTTCCACATAGTTCATTTCCTGTGATGAGTCTTTGTAGTGATCGATGAACACAAAATAAAAGTTATTAATCAGAGAAATTAACATAATATTAGTTACCTAACTCCCACGAGTCGACACTGTATCCTTTTGAGACAGTGTACTCAATCAAATCACGAGCATTTCTTGTATACCAATCACCTACATATTGGTCATCATCTGACGAATAATTTCTTCCAATCAATGCATTCAAACCGAATGCCAGAACAGCTCTGAAACAATGCAAATTTTAGATTCATGATCATCGATCTTTCACAAACTTTAATTGTAAGAAGAAGAACAAATAAGATATAGTTAGTTACCCAGTCTTATTTTGTAAATCAATGATCTGATCCCATCTTTCCGTTGTGAGGCAACCTTCAGTAAACCCATGCGATCCATCTCTACTTCTTTTCATGTGAGTGCAGTTCTTAATTGCATTCCCTATTTTATAAATGATTTGGTCTTGCAATGAACCTCCAATTCTAATCCTCAAAGAATTGAATGCTGTTTCATAAATAACACATATATTATAAATCATATACAAGAAATTAAATTTATATTACTTGAATTACTTACCCTTGATGGAATTTGAAAGAATTTTGTTTTCCAAATCCTGAAAAGATCACAAAACAATGGAAGTTTTCATGTTATGCATGCATGTATACCAAGCTAATGATTCAAAAACAAGAAATGCTTATTACCAAGTTGAAAAGGCCAGCTTTTCCCCATGGGCACTGGTTGTAGTCACACTTGTTGGATGGCCACCAATCCAAAGTAGCACAAACAAAGTTATCATCTGTTGTAGCAATGTTAGTCACACTTTGGACTTTAACAGTAACATCTTCTGCTAATAAGCATAGTGAAAGGTTAGAGATAACTAGAACAAGTGAAATAATTCTGACAACCATTGTTGCAGAACTTTTTTAAAAGGTGGAAGGAATACAAAGAGCTTCTTGTTATGCCCATTCCCTTTTATATATGGATAAGCTTATTAATAAGGTTGTGTTTGGGAACTTTTAAAATGAGGGTAATGAATTGTCCATTTTTTAGAGTTACTTCCTGGTTTGTTTGGGTGTCGGTGGAAAGGAAAAAGAAAGAATGATTTTTTGAAAGTAATTTAATAAAGACGGAACTCATTCCATTCCATGGTTTTCCAAACAGACCCTAATTGCCCAAGTTCATATTAACCAGTAACCCAACTGGATCATTTGCACAATTGCACCCTTGATCTCTGCTCCTCGCCAAGTTGTACTGTATATGCTATGGCTAACTAGTTTAACAGGTTCACCTGTTGCAAATGCATAAAGGCTCACAATTAAAAAGATCACTTTCACACCAATATTCAGAAAGTGGCTTTGTTCCACACGAATAGATTTCGTGTGGAGCATAACACTCCGTCCTGACCCTCCCCCAATACATGCCATGGGCAGCTTTATAGGTTTAAAAAATAAAAAAATTAATATCAACGGTGGAGATGGAGTGTTATGTTCCACACTAATTGATTCGTGTGGAACAAACTCAATCTCCAATATTCACATAGCAAAGGGTGCACCCATGAGATTTATCACCCAGGAGCGCATGAAATCCACTCAACCAAGATAAACAGATCTACACACCAGCCACAGTGATACAAATTCAAGGATCAAATTGCTAGTTTGTAAACCATCCCCATTTCAGTTCATTCAGAGGGACACATAGATGGTGGATTCACAATAATATCAGGAAAAATAAGGACTAAAGCTATAAACTAGAATACTAGATAGCAATTTATCAGGAAGAATAAAGACTAATGTAGGTCCAACAGGTTAGAGTGCTCGACCATGTGCACCTCCAATAATAAGTTCCTTTTCAGATCAAATTCTTTCCTTTCGGCACTTTTATGACTTTTTTCCCAAGGCCCACAAAAGTTTGCTAGCCTGCTAGCTAGGTGGTCATTTCGACCGGCATTGTATAGCTGGGTTATCAGGGCATTCCAAGGTTCAAACATCTCATACATGAAGGCATGAAGCTTCTATTCATTTCGATACACATTTGTTGGCAGTCAGAATGTCTATGATGCAACAGTTAGTCACCCAAACTGAAACCTTCAGCTGTCAAGTGTCAAGTGAGATGATGATTTCCCAGGCTGAAAGGATTTTTTAGTACTAACTCTGAATTTCATAACTAAAGGACTGTCTCAAATGGCTAGAACCCTTCTCAGAAGTTCTTTGCTTATTCTTCTTCTTTTACTCAATGACTCTAGATGTAATAAACTTGAACCTTATACAACAATGTTGGCCACAAACTGGGATATAAAAATGTAAAAACTGTAGACTAGCTCATTAACAATATAAATTGATATAAATAGCAAATGTACAAGACGACAACACCTTATCTAAGGCACCAAACTGTGTAAATTATGAGCCATGCTCAGACGATTCTAATCACTTCTTTATCTACGATCACAATTGACTTCCACTTCAATCGAGATCACTTCCAATTCTGTTAACAATGACAGGCAAAAATGAGATATTTATTTAGTATTAGAGCTACATAAGATACATGTTCAGCGTGGTTGATTATCTAACTCACCAACCAACAATGATTTCGCTTCCGCCCATGCAAATTATAAAATAACACAGAGACACCTGTTCTGCTTTGGATCATTTGATGCTTTCTTTTCTGTTTCATGACAAGTAATTTTAATAAAAAAAATCCATCAGCAATCAATGTCAAATTCAAACTCCATATCACAGAAACAATAAAATGATTGACAGGTTCTTAGATGGAATGATGAGATATATCATATGTGGCTTCTTTACAATTTGACTTGTATCTACAAGCTTACGCAAATTTACATGATTATAACGCCAACTATAAACTGCCAAAAAAAAAAAAAAGCAAATCGTATAAGTGTATACCTCCTTTCTCTAACAAAGGTGCTTGGACTACGACATGCATGGTTGTTACAGACCCAGGAATATCACACATTGGGCTTCTGCATTCTCCCAATGTTCTATTATTTTCCAATATTCTTCCAGCACTTATTATCTTGACATCCTTCACTGTCCTTGGACCATTATCCTTCTCTGTTTAACAAAAAAACTGCATTAATATCTTAAATCCACAACAAAAGGCCCCTGTCTAACAGTTTATCACTGCACATTAACAATGACTAGACATTTGCAGATACAACAAAAGAATGATTCCTGATAAGCGTCAATAAGCTTTTTCATTTTTCATTAAAAACAATTTACATTGTTGGAGTCTTGGAGATCTACTTGAAATAAGCCAGATGCAAATCCATTGTTAAAAACGAAAGAACATCAAAAGCATCATAAGAGGTCCCAAGGTCATTTTCACTTTTCAGACAATCTTTCCTGTAATGACGATGCCTAATCTGAGAGCATCAAATGCAAAATCTATCCTTCCTTTGGTCCTCTGGCAGAAAAAAGTTTGTTAGCTTCACTGGAAATTTTATGGATGACCATGTCTGACCAGAGGTACCAAGGTCTGAAAGGGCCCTCAAAGAACAATTTATCCTTTCTTTAGTCCAATGAGAATCAATATATCACCACTCCACTCCAGTGGACTCCCTCATGACCTAGGAGGAAATGCATCTCAATCCGTCACTGATCTAGATGAGGTACCTCATGAATATTAACATTTAACTTAGCAGCAAAAATGGATTGAGCTTCTCTATATTTTCTGTTGCATTAGTTGGTAGAGAAGAAATATAATGAACACAAGGAGAGCTAAAAGCAAAAATGAGTAGGAAAATAGCAAACAGAAATCATGGCCTGTCCTCAGGTCTACTCCTGCTTGATCTTTGAATCTATTACAACTAGGTTGAATATATATGATCAACTTCCCCAGTCAAAATTTCTTATAGCTGAGTAATCCGTAATGCAGAGCAAGGATACTTATCTACAATGATTATGACTTCACTTTATGCTCAGCACAATGCCATCTGCTAATTCCACCATAGAGATTATACCATCTTTGAACTTTTGCATGAAAGTAGTCCATGATGATTGGCATGAAGCTGTTCTATCACATTGCAATTTTTCATTAACATCATTCAGAACAAACTTCACTTTAACTTGACCCTTAGAAAGGTACAGATTTTGTTCTACTGACAGAGTTTTGGCAAATTGATACCCATTAAATATATCATTCCATCATCCATACAAAAAACCATAAGCAGTATAAGTCTAATTAGAAAGATTACGAATAGGCAACCAACCTTTAGGCCATTGAGCAATGACAGCTTCTTTCAATGTGGTAACACTTGTTGCGGCTGTAAAGCTTTTTGGACCAATATCTGATCCATCTGTCAATCTGAACTTGATATCTAATTGTTCCTGTGTTTTAGACATCTCCAAAGATCTCAAACACTTTTGAGATCAATCCACCAAACTGTAAAGAATCGAGTCTTTCAATCACAGAAAAGGAGTAAAACTTCAATATCTGAACAGAGTTTCCTGTGAACAATAAAAATCCTTTTGAATTAGATCTTCAGCAAGATCAAAACAACACACCAACCCGTATTAAAAATACAGAAGTATCAATCATATGAACCAGCTTTACACCAAAATGAATTAAAATAAATAGTAGGTAGTTAATATATATCAAAGCAATAAGATTTGTAATTTAAAACACAATCAAACAGTTGCACTACAATCAGTAAAACTGATTTATTCACAAAACAATAATGGGATCTTCATAAAAACTCAAAAACTAAACAAAATCAACAAAAGGGTATTCTACAAACCAATCAAACAGTTCAAAAAAAAAAGAACAAAATTAAAAATCAATAAAAGGGTGTCTTACTTACCTGTAAAGCTGCTTTGGGTAATTGAGTTTTTCTCAAAAGAGTTTGAGAAATCTTAAGCAAATACCGATGTGTTCATTGGAGTGAGAAGAAGAAG
>JABWDY010008098.1:2821-14074 GCA_013358455.1 Thalictrum thalictroides | reverse complement strand
TTGATTGGTGAAGTACCAACAGTTCAGTTTTACGTTGCAATTGGTGTTTTGTTACTGACTTCTGTTCCCCTGCATAGAAACTCTTGTTCTGGAGAAAGCTCAGGTATAAACCAAACAATGTGTAGTATGATTCATGCTCGCACGGTCATTTTAATGAATAGTACAACAATCTATTTTCCTATCAGGACCATTACAGATCAACAAACACGAATGGATCCAAATGTAGATAAATGCTGCATTCTGAGTCTGATAAGGTGGGGAAAGTAAACCCTGTTCATGTAATTGATGTTCCTGGGCATTCTCGTCTTCGAACCAAGCTTGATGAGTACCTACCCCAAGCAGCAGGCCTGGTTTTTGTTGTGGATGCTCGAGATTTCTTGCCAAACTGTCGCGGAGCTGCTGAGTATCTATACTATATATTGACCAAGGCGAGTGTTGTGAAGAAGAAGATTCCAATGCTTATTCTATGCAACAAGACGGATAAAGTTACTGCTCACACCAAGGAGTTCATCAGAAAACTGCTGGAAAAAGAAATAGACAAGTTATGGACATCGATCAAGAACTGCTATATCTGAAGCCGATATTGCTAATGAGTTTACACTTGGTGTGGTTGAAGTGCCCTTCTCATTTATCCAGTGCCATAACAAGGTTAATGTTGCAGAGTCTTCTGGATTGACAGGGGAGATATCTCAGCTAGAGCAATTCATCAAGGATTATGTGATGTCTTAATGAAACTGTCTTTCCATTATTTCACATATTGGTTTGTATAGAAAGTAGAAAATTTTCATTGTAGAAATAAATCCAAATCTAGCTCCATGGTGAAGTTTAAAGATCATCGTACCGATTTGTAATGTATACTAATATGATTGTTATGTGTTTAGTGTTTCAATTAATGTTTGCTTATTTACCAAAGAAAATCATTAGCGACCTGATCATATTCGTTTTCACTAACTACTATTGTATCATCATTATGCTCCCTAAATATCGAAACATGGTGGTTTTACATTTTAACGAATTTCGGATTTTACATTTTGGTTCTTGGTAGCGCCCCTGTGCTTTTGTACACGAGCCTGTTCTAGACCCGGGCTACACAAGCCGCATGGACAACGGTAGTATGGTTATTACCAGTAGGCCGCGTTAGAACAACCCAGCTACACAAGCCAGGTTTGGTGAGTCCAAGCCTGGTGTCAAGCTTTTGTTCCGTTTATCATTGTGGTACGTGCACCACTGTGATCATACACTGATGCCTCTAGAGAACCACTATCACCAGCACACCAATCTGCACCACCACAGCACCATCACATTGTTACTACTTCATACTTACTACTACTAGCTACTAGTCTACTACTACTAAGTATACATATGAATAGAGTGTTTACAGAAATGTACAAGTTGCAGTAAAGAGCCTCCAATATCTCTAGGATATAATATATGATCTTATTCGACATATGGCACGCATCCATTCGCTAATGGTACGCACCCACAAGAGTGTAGTCATACGTGGATCGATTCGGGATATTTTGGTAGTTTTTTGTAAGTATTATTATGTGGTCCTGAAGATCAAGAACCACAAAAATATTTGGGTGGTTCTCATAGTTTGAAAATTGTGAGATGGAGAAACAAACCAGATCCAAAATGAGTCTAACCAATGAGAAGAGATATTGAGATCTTTGAAAGATAAGGACCTCAGTTCTTACCCTTTTAGTATTATTAATACAAGCTCTTGTAAGTGTTACAACCATCTCAAACAAATACCAATAAGCTTCAGTTTTACTCTTACAATGGCTGCTTCAACAATGGCATTGTCTTCCCCTTCTTTTGCTGGAAAGGCGGTAAAGCTTTCCCCATCATCATCTGATCTTCTTGGTGAGGGAAGAATCACCATGAGAAAGACAGCATCCAAGCCAAAGACAGTATCATCTAGCCCATGGTATGGTCCTGACAGAGTTAAGTACTTGGGACCATTCTCTGGTGAAGCACCATCATACCTTACTGGTGAATTCCCCGGTGACTACGGTTGGGACACTGCTGGGCTATCTGCTGACCCAGAAACTTTCGCTAAGAACCGTGAACTTGAGGTCATTCACAGCAGATGGGCTATGCTTGGAGCACTTGGTTGTGTTTTCCCTGAATTGCTTTCACGCAATGGGGTTAAGTTTGGTGAAGCTGTATGGTTCAAGGCTGGTGCACAAATTTTCAGCGAAGGCGGGTTGGACTACTTGGGTAACCCTAGCTTGGTTCATGCTCAAAGCATTCTAGCCATCTGGGCTACACAAGTTATTTTGATGGGTGCTGTTGAGGGTTACCGTATTGCAGGTGGACCACTAGGCGAGATTGAAGACCCATTGTACCCCGGTGGAAGCTTCGACCCACTTGGTCTTGCTGACGATCCTGAGGCTTTTGCTGAATTGAAGGTAAAGGAACTAAAGAATGGCAGATTAGCTATGTTCTCTATGTTTGGATTCTTTGTTCAAGCTATTGTAACTGGCAAGGGACCTTTGGAAAACCTCGCTGATCACCTCGCAGACCCAGTTAACAACAATGCTTGGGCCTTCGCCACAAACTTTGTTCCCGGCAAGTGATCAGTTTATCATCTGATTTCGACAATCCTTTTTCGTATGTACATTAAGTGATTATATCAAATTAACTTCTTTTTTCAAGCCTGTTTCGATTATCATTTCGCAGACCATTTCGTGCAAAGAAATTGAAATCTACAACAAATAACAAATCGACATTAACATTTAATATCTCATATCTATTATTAAATCGAAAATCAAGATATCTGTAACAGAACTATGAACTAATAACTACTAAAAGGAGTCAATCTGCTTTCGAATTCCGACTAAGGATACTGTTGTTTCTCTCCAACTTCTTCTTCCAACATTGATGTTTCCAACACTGACGTTGCGATTTTCTCTTACAATTCATAACATCTCCATCTTCTCCAACATTACTAGTTGCAATTGATCCTGTTCTCACCAAATCTTTCTTCACGCCGACATCTTTATCTGATTCTGGCGAAGAAGTACTAGTAGTCTTTTCTCTCAATTGCTTTTCTCTAATCTTAAACCACAACTCTCTCATCTTCTCTCTAATCTCACATACTCTTTCTTCATGTGGTCCATCGCAAAACCCGCAATTAATAACAATGTACTTCTTGTTTCTCAAAGCTCGAATGCTTTTCGTTTCTTCCCATTGTAATGCAAGCTTTAACGCCTCATCTAAAGTCTCGGGTTTTTGTGGATCAATCCAATCTTGGAAATCTTCTCTTAATCCATCTATAAACAACCCTTTTAATACCTCGTCTCGTATTCCATGATTAGACCATTTTCTCAATATCCCTTGCATTCTTAAAAAGTAAGTAAAAACCGATTCATTTTCGCCTTGTTTTAACGTCATAAGTTCTGATCTATACTTATCAATAAACTCCATCCTTCGGTACATATTCAAGAAAGATGATTTGATTTCTTCCCAAGTAAAAGAAGTGTGTGGTTCGATTACAAGATCATACCATAATGCAGCATCATCATCAAGTGTAACAGGAAATATTCTCATAATCATGTCATTAGTATGAACATTATTTGCACGACAAACCTTCGAAAACCTACTTAAATGAGTAACAGGACACTCGTCAGAAGTACCTCGAAAGATTGGTAATGGCGCAATGTTCACGTAGGACATAGGAGTATGAGAAGAGTCTTGCAAATGATCTTGGAAATTTGATGCTGAGTTCACTGAGGCTATATCAGGAGGACTAGTTTCTGGAATAGATTCTGAGTCTTCAGGGGAGTAATACTCATTCCTGGGTGCATTAGCAGACACATCAGACTTGCTGTATGTCGCACTGTTATCTTCATATTCGTCTTCTTCATCATCATCTTGGTCTTTATATACATTCTTTTGTGGCAATTCTGACTCAGAAATTTCATTATCTTCGAAAAATCTTCGACGGGTAGGAGTGTATCGTGGGGGAATTCGACGACTTTGCTTGTATTTTGATGCTGTCATTGATGAAATTACTAGATTTCTGATGATTTTTGTAGAAAAATGCTCTGTTTTTTTCACAAAGAAGGTTTAGTTCCAAATGCCATAACTGAAACTTTTGTAAAACAGTTAAGAATTTGATAAACAAAAAAGTAACTGCTGTTGGGGATAGAAACGTTGCACCTCTTAGGCTAATTAAGGGGTATTTTGGTCTGTTCAAATTTAATTATGTATTTTTGTATTTTGGAAAATTTAGATATAATTTTATTTCTGTATGAAAAATAAAATATGATTAAAAACTTAAAATGGATTTTATTATAATTTTATTGTTTGAGTAATCATAGAGCGTTTTTGTGAATTTTTTATTTTATTTTATGAGATAAACAAAAAAATTACACAATTGGAAGACTGGCGCGATACAAAATGTCCTGCCGGTCTTAACAGAAACCACCTTCAAAAGGCTTTAGAGCACAAGGCTAGGCCCTGTGAACATGTCAGAATGTCATCATCGTCGTCATCTCCATCACCATATGTATCTCCTACTAGACTACTAGTGCTGTGTCACCCTGTAACCTGTTCCATGACTTCTGCGAAAAAAGGTTGTAACAAGCTAAACCCAAACCATGTGAGCACTGCTGTCAGATTGAGATAAATGGAAAAAAAGATTTGCAGTAGTCACCCAACTCAACATGATATGATTGTCTCAGAACAAATTTCTGGGCAAGTTCGTAAATGAGGAAGATAAAGAAACAATATGGAAGAAACAACCATGTGATCAGTGCTGTGATATAAAAAATTTGCGATTAACATTCATAAGAGAATCCCAAAGTTGTTGGCATGCTTCCTCCCCTCTCTGGCAATGAATCAATAAATAAACCATTGGGAAATCCTCCCTTTCCTACAAGTTCAGTCACCTCGTTCTTCATCTTTTGAACCAGCTTGGCCAACTTCAATGACCATGAAGGTAATGGAGAATAACAAGTATAATAATATTCCCAAGGCAGCAGTCAGCTCACCATGAGCGTGACAAATCAACCACCACGCCAAGAGAATGCAACAAATACAGACATACAGTACTATGATGTGCTTCAGATAAAAAGATAAATACAGATAAAGAACCATTATAGTGGTGCATTATATCAAAAGCAAAATAATCATATCCATTCTAGTCTAGAAACACCTGAGACGGCTAAAACTCAGATCATACAAACAACACATCATCAGTGTGTTTCCCTTTAGACATGATAAAACATCACTCACCTTCCCTACAGTAGTTTTATATTATTTTCGACAAATAGCAACCCATAAAAACAACTCAACCAGTGTTCTGTAAGCCTGCAGCAACACCCTTCATTGTTAAGATCAGCGTATCTTCCAGACCAGGTGCATACTCACTGGTTGGGTTCAGCTTCACCAATTCAGCAGCTGGTTTGCTCGACTCCATAATCTCCTTTGACAGGTGAGGCCTCAAGGTTACATGGTAGCTAGGGTCCCTGATTCTCTTCAGTGTGTAGGCTTGCAGCACATTCAGAGTTGTAATGTAGGAGTCACGAAGGCGGAGTCTCTGCTTCAAGTATGGGTCTCCCTCTAGAAGATCCTTATGGGCAGCAATCTATAGAAATAACAAAAAAAATCAGTTATCTATAGCTCACCATTAACAAGTACTTAACTTAAACTAAAGCAGAATGAGTGGATATGAATGTACCGTGAGAAGAAGGTTCTTGGTTTCTTCATAGTCAGCTCTCAACCGTTCCCCAAACGACCATAGTTCTTCTGAAACTAGTAACTTATCATACAAAGCAGCAATGCCTGGATCTCCTTTGGCAAACACCATTTCAATCAAGTCAATAGTCACCCTGAAAAATGGCCACTCATTGTACATCGCCTGTAGCATGTGGAGATTCTTGATGTCCTTCTCAATTACATGTTTAAATGCAGCCCCAAAGCCAAGCCAAACTGGGAGATGGAACCTTGTCTGAGTCCATGCAAAGATCCAGGGGATTGCACGAAGTGATTCAATACCACCACTTGGCTTTCTTTTTGAAGGACGACTGCCTATATTCATCCGACCATACTCCAACTCAGGTGTTGCCTGAAATCATATATAACAGATAAGCTAAATAAATTTACGATACAAGAATTAGACGCAACAAAATGCTTGATATCCACACAATGCTTACCCGGCGAAAATATTCAACGAATCGTGGTTCTTTAAAGACAACTGAACGGTATTTTTCTGTAGCAATAATCGCCATCTCATCCATGAGAGTGCGCCATTCTGGTTTTGGAGACACAGGAGGATGCATACCATGTTCTAATGTAGCAGCTGTGAAACGCTGAAGCGTTCTGAAACACAAGTGTTCTTCACCAAAAGATTGTTCAATAACCTCACCTTGAACAGTCACACGAAGCGACCCATGGATAGTCTCAGGCGGCTGAGACAGTATAGCAAGATGGGTGGGACCACCTCCTCGTCCTACTGTTCCACCACGGCCATGGAACATTGTCAACTTCACGCCATATTGTTTGGAAACCTTTATAAGGTCCTCTTGTGCTTTATATAATTGCCAGGCTGCAGAAAATCGGCCAGCATCCTTCCCAGAGTCTGAATACCCAATCATAACTTCTTGCTTCCCATTAATCCTGTTCTTGTACCAGTCTATTGAGAAGAGACGAGCCACAGCGGCAGGAGCAGCCTCTAAGTCCGCCAGCTTCTCAAACAATGGGACGACCCTCAATGGCTTCTTTACACGACACTCACGCTGTAGTAGTTCCACTGCAAGCACATCCGATGGTGATGTTGCCATTGAGATGATGTATGCACCAAAATTGTCAGAAGGTAGTTCCGATATGACATGGAATGTGTCCAAGACTTCAGCAATTTCTTCAGTTTTTGGAAGATCAGGGCCAAAAAGTGGGCGCTTTCCACTGAGTTCAGAAAGGAGCCATTCTTGGCGACGTTCCTCAGACCATTCACGGTACGATCCAATACCAAGATGATTTGTGATGGCATCTACAACATCGGTGTGCCTATCTGATTCTTGCCTTATATCAAGTCTCACAAGACAAAGACCAAAGGTGGAAACTTGTCGTAAGAAATCGAGAAGACTACCATCAGCAATTGGCCTATCACCACAAGCACAAAGAGAACTATAGCAAAGCTCAAGAGGCTCCAGAAACTGCAAAATGTAATAATGAAGAAAGCTGGTAATTAGTCAAGTGTGCTTATATCTTAACAGTTAATATTTCTAGGAAAGACGGAAGATAGGAATACCTGCTCAATATTTGTATAAGTCGCCTCCTCAGGAATATCAGAGATCCCATTGGCTAACAAGTGACGAGAGCGCTCACGTGTCTGATACAGTTTGTCTCTGACATCACTCAGAATAACACGGTAGGGTTCACTAGGAGGTACTTGCTTCCAGAACTCTGCAACCAAAAAAGAATCAGTGAGATCAAATAATTCCAAGTCCTATCTGTTGCTAATACCGTTTAGTATCTATAATGTACTGATAAACCTATGCTTGTCTTTCAATTTATCCACTGTGTATATTAATTTATCGAATTATTTTCCAACTTTGAAAATGTGGTATACAGAACAGTTTGTGACACTTTTAGGCATTAACTTTTCAAGCGTTGCACATCTTTCTAATTGTGCTTCTTCTCAATATAAAAGATGAATGATAATATTGATAATATAATGAGTTAAAGATACAAAGAAACTATCTCTCTATATATAGAGAGTGAGACCACATAGAACTTATATCTAAGCTATGTGGGACTAAACCACACATTAAAAACCTACAATACCCTTTACTTCCTACAATAAGAAACGAAAACACTCCACATACCTATGTAGTGCTTGGCATCCTTCTTTGACGACCTGTGGAGTTTATCCGCACGGACACGAAGTTCATCACTGCAACGCCACATAGACAACTGCAGATATAGATCGCACGTCAGTAATACAGGTAATAACAATCACTTTAGAACATAAATAACATAAGAGCAACTGGGCAAGCAATATTTCAGAAAAGAAAAAATTAAAAAGGGATGTATAAATTTTAGATAAACAAACTGGTTATACCTCAAACATAAGATCCTCAATTTGTGAATAGTACAAGTTAGCAGCCATCATTCTTGCCAACAAGCATACATCCCTTGTGACTTCTGGAGTGACCCTTGGATTGCCTGAAAAATATTGAAATATAAACTGATATTCAGAAGAGCATCTTTGTCTGGGAAGATGACCGTGTTTTTGAAGTTATGTATATAAATACACACTAAGCACATCTCTCTTTCCACCAGATATAAAATTTACAACAATAAATGTTCATCTAATGAAGCACATTTTCGTTAAGAAGCTATGCTAGTTTTCTTTTTTCTAATAAAAAAAAGAGGTCAGTTATTTTGATCCTATTGAAATCCACATTCTCTTAGGCTAGAAACATCATAAATATGCTGATGAAAATAAATTACTAATTACTAATTATAACTTTCAGATCGACTGTATAATGAAAGAAACAGGATCATACCATCACGATCACCACCCATCCAAGAAGAAAACTGAATGAGAGGCGCATTGTAAGGAACACGTTCATTAATTCCAATGTTTTTCAAAGCCGTATCAACTCGCCGCAAAAATTTGGGTACACCCTTCCAAATTGTCTCATGAAAGTAGCTCATCCCAGCCCGCATCTCATCTTGTGGAGTTGGCGGAGTCCGACGGATTTCATCTGTACGAAATGCAGCTTGAATCTGAAGAAGGAAGAAATACAAGAGAAAAGTCAGTAGTGTTATTGTTATTTTTTTTCCTTGTTCTAATAATAGCTCTTTGGGATAAAAAGAAAGGAAAAACAGAAACTCAAATATTATACTAATTGACTGAGAAAACAAAGAGCCACTAATAAAACTACCCACTAACTACATCTTCACATTATGACCTCACCCTCCATAAAAACAAATTGGACAAAGTTAAAAGTAACAAAAATGCTTTAACTGTGATGCACATGCTATCTGAAACGAAATATTTAGCTTTTCATTTGTTCATGTGAAACTCTGGAATCAATATGTACAGCTCTGAAACATATCTTATTGTGTTATGTGGTTCTATGCTAATAACTTTATTGTGTTATGTACAGCTCTGAAACATATCTTATTGTGTTATGTGGTTCTTACAATGATATATATATATGGTCCTGTTTTAGACAGGAAAACAGCTTCTCTAGTGCAGATCACAATAAAGATAAAAGGAATGGAAGGGAGAGACATACAGATTCACTCAACAGATATAACACTTCAAAATAGTCATGGACCAAAAGGATTGGAATGTGAAGACAAAACATTCATCTCATCCAAATGCCTATGATTCGCAAACACAATGTACATGTTACACAAATTTCCTATCACTGTACTATATTAGAAATATCTACTTTTCATATAGACCAATCTCCCTATAATTCCATGCTTTATCCATATTATAAAACTTGCAGTTAAAAATAATACCATGAGAGTTAGAATTAGAGAATACCTCTCTCTGAAGAGCTTCATCAAGCTCTTGTTTGTCATCAGGGGTAATGTCCTTTGCATACAACTGAGCCAAACAATTCCGAATCCTATCAAAACACAATGACCAGACAATCAAGGGGAGTTATAATTTGAAAACCTCAGATGCCTCATCGAAAAGACATCATAAGAAATTTTCAAAATAAATAAAATAAAAGAACAAACCTTCCATGCTTCTGTAACAAAGATCTTCTCACTGATTGCGTAGGATGTGCTGTAAAAACAAGATCTACAGTCTGATTCTTCAGAGCATCGAATACTTCCTGAGGAGAGTTCTTCAGTTGAACCAGTCTCTTAAGAGTCTCTTCAATATCTGATTCAGTTGTTGCATTGCTCTCCTCAGTGAAGACCCCCTTTTTAAGTTTAATCCGTCTTCTATAAGCAATCTGAACTTCCTCAGCTAAGTTGGCTAAGTTAAGCATATGAGAGAATGATTTAGCAACAACAATTGAGTCCCCAGCATCCAAACTTGTCAACACGCTTCCAAGTTCCTCCAGCTTTTTTGGATCGCGCTTCCCCTCATACTCTGCCGAGAGCTCATACAACTCTTGAACCTATATCACAAACACACAATAAGTTAGGTTTACTTACTTTTCCAGGCAGATACAGCATATATGAACTCACAACCACGTCGTAAACACATAACTCGAGTGAATACTTTCTAACATGATTCCAAGTAATTGTCTTCCAATTTTCAATGTTCTTTTACAGTTCTCCTTCTACTTAACAAACCAAAAATAATCTCATAAAAATCTATTTTTTCCCCACTTAATAAAATATTGTTAAATAAAAATCAGTAACCAACCTATTCAATCTAGTCTTAATTTAGCTAAAACTACTATGCCAATCATCAGAAATCACAATAGATCATCATGATTTGACATTACTGAATAAATTTGCAAGCTTGGTATCCATCAAAATCAACACAGATATCCACTCAAAAAAAGCAAACTTTAATGAAAAAAAAAATGTATATATCAAACATGCAACTCCTTTAATTTCAAAACAATAAACAAATAAAATTTCATCAAAAGGGTTTTGAAAACATACAGTTTCCCTGATATCATCACCATGCAAATCCTGAAGAATGTCGAGAAATCGATCCAAAAGAAGTGCATCATACTCAATAAGTTTATCATCTTCAGAAACTTTCCCAGGAACCAAAAGCCTCAATTGAGCATCAATTGATGCCATTTTCTCCAAGTTCCTCGCCATACCTTTCTTCTGTTTAAAAAACTCTGTTCTCTTTAAAACAAAACTACTCCCAACAAAACCGTGAAGAAAACACGAGATACTTGTCAAAGTTCTCAACCAAACCTGCTAAAAAAAGAAACCCAACAGTCACAACTAAATTAAAAACAACCCCTTTACTTGAATTACAGAATAAAGAAGAAGTTTTTAATGAAATCCGTGAAATTTGGAGATGTGGGTATCTACCTATTTATAATTTTTTTTGGAAAAACAGCAAAAGGGTTGATGAATTAGATTAGAAGATGAAAAGTAGATCACGAGTTGGGGTTGGGGTGATTAGTAATGCCTTGTTTTAATCGAAAAAGAACTCTTTTTTGGTTTTATTTAGAAAAAACCAGAGAGTTCTAAGAAAAATAGATCTCTTTCTCTGATCTCTCTGTTGTTGTTTAATGGTGTTGCATTAACACTTCTCTCTCTTTTATAATTTAGTTTCACACTCAACACTCAACTCTC
>JABWDY010008078.1:41725-51894 GCA_013358455.1 Thalictrum thalictroides | reverse complement strand
ATAAATTGGTAAAATTTGATAATTGGTTGTATAATTTGATTGAAAAAATAGAATGTTACATGATTTAGGAAAAGTGGTAAAGTTGGTTGCATAAAATAATAGATTGTCCTTTTTACTTTTAAAACATGAAGTAAGGTTATTTGTGTAACGAGCTTGGCAATTTCACGTCCCTACTATAACTGCACCATAATACATGTGGCGAATACTACAAAGTATAAAGTAAAAGTAATCCAAGTGTTTACGTGTAAAATACTATATTAAAATACCGATTATTTCGCTATTTTGACTATCATCTACTACATGTGTTTAGGGCGGGAAGTCGAATAACCAGAGATGCGAGTACGAAACTATTCTTTTTTTTCCCTCTTTCCTCTTTCTACAATTTCTAGGGTTTCGATTTCAAATTTTCACTATTTCACTTTGAATTCGATGTTTAAGTTTGAAGAATTTCTAGGGTTTTAAGTTTGTTACTTACAGGAACCAAAGATGAGTCTTCGAAAGGGGTATAATGTCTGGGTTGAAGATAAAGATTCTGCTTGGGTAGCTGCAGAAGTTGCCGATGTTTCAGGGAAACAAATTCAAGTTGTTACTTCTTCTGGGAAGAAGGTTTGATTCTTTGGGAAATTTGTTAATTAGTTGTTAATTGTTTGATTAGGAGTTAAGTGTTCTGATTTCTGAATTTGTTTGCAGATGGTTGTTTCTTTTGAGAAGTTGTTTACAAGAGATGCAGATGCTGATCATACAGGAGTGGATGACATGACTAAGTTGCCTTATTTGAATGAGCCTGAAGTTCTTTATAATCTTGCTAGAAGATATGCACTTAATGATATATACGTAATTGAATTGCACCTACTTTTTAATTGTTTTTTTCTTAGATATTTGAGTTTACATTGTTGGATCTCTTTGCAATAAATTATATATGTGCAACTGAATTGCCCTAGTATGCATAATTGTTTTAATGAAAAGATTTGCACTCAAGTGAAATCTATGTAAGTGACTTGCGCTGGTTTAGTTTTGAAGCTAAATGATGAAATTCATCTTTTATTTTGCAACTTCGTACAATTATTCTTTGTCATCATTGCTCCAAATATATAGATGAGTTTTGCTCAATTTTTGGATAAATAAGTGCTATATTATTACTACACAAAGAAATTACAACGTGGATAACAGGTGAATGTTCTCTTTGCAAGACACCCAGTTGCACACTCACCTGGTTGACTGACTTCATAGTGAGATATTTTTAACAATTGAAGTTTACATAGTTTATCTCTAATTAATAAGCACCAAAGGATATGTGTTTGTTAGGTACACCAGTTTTTTTTCTTTGTGAAACATAAAACGATTAAATATGCTTACATTCTCCATTAGATGATATTCATTGAATGATATGTATTTAATGGGAACACATCCCTTCGATAATGATTGCATTAATCTTTTATAGTGGAGGTTGATATAAGCTTTTTATGTATTCATCAGACATACACGGGAAGTATTTTGATTGCTGTTAATCCCTTTACGAAACTCCCTCATTTATATAACGCGCACATGATGGATCAATACAAGGGGGCTACTTTTGGTGATCTAAGTCCTCATGTGTTTGCTGTAGCAGATGCATCATACAGGTATGTAACTGGTACGAGTTTGCACAGGGTTTTTTGGTCCATATCTGGGAGTTTTATAGTGGTATGCTTATGCAGGGCAATGGTGAGTGACGGTCGTAGTCAGTCTATTTTGGTTAGTGGGGAGAGTGGTGCTGGAAAGACAGAGACGACTAAATTGATCATGCAGTACCTGACTTATGTTGGCGGCAGGGCTGCCGGTGATGACCGAAGAGTTGAGCAACAAGTCTTAGAAGTAAGAGTTGTACTTAGGTTTGTTATGTTGCCTTACTTTCCAATCTACCATTTTATTTTCGAATTGCCTATAGGCCTGCACCAAAATGAGTTGATCTCCCCATTGTTGAGACACAATTTACTTAACTTTATTTCTCTTGAATATATGAATTTATCAAAAGAAAAACTCAAATTCAAAGAAGCTGGCGAGGTTAATATCCATGATGGGGAGACCCTCTTCACTATAACTGATCCATTAAGTCATTTCCATGTGGCCGAGTAAGTGTCAAATATCGTCAATAGCAATGGGTGTCATAATTGTTTACCCGCCACATTTATTTGTATTAGTTTATAAAAAAATTTGCCTAAAGTTTGCGTTAATGTTGATCCATCATATTGTCTTCTTTAAAATTGTTTGGTATAGTATGTGACATTTCACATTTTTTGGATTGGAGTAATGTATGATTTTTCTGTTTTCTTGTGATGCCAGTCAAACCCACTCTTGGAGGCATTTGGCAATGCAAAAACTGTTAGGAATGACAACTCCAGGTTTAGCTTTGTTTCTTGTTTGTTGGTTTTGTTTATTTGTTACATTCAGCTTTGTTGCTGTGCTGATTTTATCCCCTACTTATTTTTAAGGATAAGTTACTCAGGTTCAAGGTTCTAGCTGGAACATACCATAACTTTAAGTCATTACAGATTACAACGATTTTGATGTTTTGCATGGAAAGGCGAATAGCTTGTTGATGTTAGATGCAAATTAAGGAGTATGTGGAAGTACAAATACTTCTCTAATCAAGACATGAGTTTATACGCTGTGTCAGACAGCTTAACTGCTATCAACCTGATATCACGTAAGACATGATGTATGGCACATCTAAAAAATTTCATAAATGGTTTTGGTGTTCCATACAACAAAGAGACTAGATTTATTGGTAGAATCTGATGCGAGTACAACTGCATAGATAGTAAGATAGTGGTTCATTGATATTTGCCATGTGAAATTACGAAAGACACTTTTTTTAACTGTTAAAACAAACTTTCATTAAGAAGAGTGTGTAAGGTACACACTAGTCCCAAATACAAAGAAAGACACTCAGTGCTCAAAGAACATGAGTAAACTAGTCCTCCCATCTCAACCTGAAGTCATCTAGTCTAACCCCACTGAAATTACGAAAGACACTTGAAAGATGTTTACTTGAGAAATACACAAAGTACCATTTAAATGGAAGACTGGATATTGATATATATCTACAGAGTAAGGTACAACTTTTGTGAAGGCGGTAGTTGAGATTGCACATCACATTCTCCCATTTAAGTACTGTACACAATGTAGGATAGAAAAAAAAGCACTATGCAGTCATGGCTGATACCATATTTCAACTAACAACGTGGACAAATTTTATGCTGTCAGAGTGAGATAAATAAGGCTCATTAAGTTAGGAATATAACTGTTTCTATCTTCCCTTTCCGTTCCTATAATAAAGTCACTTGAGTAGTAGTTCAATTTCTTATTTTGTTTTAATGATTAGTAAAAATTATTCCATTAATGTCACTTGAGTTGTTCAGTATTATACATACGGCGAATGAACGAGTTGTCTTCTGAATGGGTTTGGCTCTTGTATGCTGTGGCAGATCAAGATTATGTATGAGTTGAGAAGAACTTACTAAGTTTTTCTTCTATAGTTGTATATCAAGAAAAAGGAGTACAATATCCATCATGGTAGACTATTTTCTTACAAACTCACAATGATTCTGTTCGTTACGAGCTGATGAATTATCAATTAGTTTGTTGCTGTTTTGGCTGTTGTTACTTCTTATTGTCTGTTCTTTGTTCTCTTTGATTTCTTGCTAGTTGGTCACATTTCTCATTCTGTATGTGAGTGTCTTGGTTCCCATTATGCAGCCTTTTGGTTCTTGACTTCTTGGTGTAGTCCAACTCGTTGTTTTGTTGTCTGTCGATAAGCATCTTTGAAGTTCGAAGTGCCAGTATCTTATCTTGGTTTTATCTTATTGAAAATTGTTGATATGTTATGATCTTGATATTCTTTCTTTTCCTGTAGTCGATTTGGGAAGTTTGTCGAGATCCAATTTGATGTGAATGGTAGGATATCTGGGGCTGCTATTAGAACCTATCTTTTGGAACGCTCCCGTGTTGTGCAGATAACAGATCCTGAAAGGAATTATCATTGCTTTTATCAGTTATGCGCATCTGGAAAGGTTTGTGTGTGCATGTATAATGGTACTTTTTAATCTTGTATTTTAGTATGACCTGATCCACTGTTTGATTTTCATGCATGTAGGATGCAGAGAAGTACAAGCTGGGCCATCCAAGCAACTTTCATTATTTAAACCAAAGTAAAACTTATGAATTAGATGGAGTGAGCAGTGCACAAGAATACATGAACACAAGAAGAGCGATGGATGTAGTTGGTATAAGCGTTGATGATCAGGTATATAACTTTTTGATTGATGTGTATCAACAAGAAGTCAACAACGTTCTTTTTACATTACTTGAATAATATTGAATTCCACAAGAAAGCTGTTTTACCTTCTTGCCTTTTCTTCTTGTTTACAGCAAGCCATATTTCGCACCTTAGCTGCTATTCTACATCTGGGCAACATCGAATTTTCTCCAGGCAAAGAGCATGATTCTTCGACAATTAAAGATAAAAAATCTGAGTTCCATCTTCAGATGGCTGCTAATTTGTTTATGTAAATCACTTAATCCCATTGCTCAGAAAATTATTTTATTCATTGATGTCATCCTAACAATAAATCGTGAACTTTATCTACTTTGTGTTGTATCTCCTGATTTCAAATTTCTTCAAGACTTTAGATTCTCTTTGAATGCTGCAAAATGCTTTTGTGAAAATAATTTTTTGACCAGAGCACGAATTTTGCTTAACCTTGGAATAAAAATGAAAAAAATCTTGTTTTCCGTCGTTGTCTCTTGTCCCGTAATGTGGTTCTCCGCAATAATTTAAGCAGACCCTTATCTATATGAACAAAGAAAAATGTCAAATAGATGGTTCGGTGGCATTCACCTTTGACTTACGTCACATTGCTACCAACAAATTGTTTTTGATACCGGAATAATTAAAGTGTCTATTGTCGTGACTTTTACTAATCCACGAAATCTTATTACGGTTGTAATTGGTTTCAGTTGCGATGTGGACCTTTTGCTTGCAACGCTCTGCACACGTTCAATTCAAACTCATGAAGGGTTGATTGTGAAAGCTCTTGACAGTAATGCTGCTATAGCCAGCCGAGATGCGTTGGCGAAGACAGTATATGCTCGATTATTTGACTGGTATGGCTATTGTTCATGATTAATTCAACTGCTGAGTCTTTGTTCTATTCAAATTTAAAATAAAATACATGTTCTGTTGTTTAATTGTTTGTTTCAGGCTGGTTGAAAAGATTAATAGGTCAGTTGGGCAAGATTTGGACTCTAAAGCACAAATTGGCGTCCTGGACATATATGGATTTGAGTGCTTCAAGAACAACAGGTCATTTCCATTTTCTCACATGGAAGCTAGCTGAAACCTCAGGTTTCTGCTGTTTCCAAAGTTACTTTAGTAGAGGCTGCCCTATTAAAATTAAATTGCTATATTTTATCGTTGTTGACATTTTTTATTTTATCCTTTTCTATTATTTGTATTTTTGCTAGTATATTGTTTCTTGTTGTTGTTATTGGTATAATTTGCACTATTATTATTGTTGGCATTGTTGTTGTTGTTATATTCTTGTTCAATTGTTGTTTTAGTTGTGCCCTTTGCTTTTATTATTATAGTCATAATTAATGAATGTAATATTTTTTTGTTTCTGACATTTTGTGGACTAATGTTTGTAATTGCGTTTGAGCAGTTAACTCTTTAGCTTGGTTATGAATGTCGCTTTTCGTATTTACTCCTACAATTTTGAATTGTCTGGTCAATTTGTTTATTTTCTGTGGTAGCAAATTTTCTTGGGCTCCTTATGCACTTCACAATTATTTGCATTCATTTAATATTAAAAGAAACCATTACTTCTCTTATTGACAATATACTCTTTTTCTTTGGGCGCCTTTCGGTCACCTTTCTCAGTTTTGAACAATTCTGCATCAATTTTGCAAATGAAAAACTTCAGCAACATTTCAATGAGGTAGGTGAACAAACTCAATGGAACTGGATGATGATTGTCTTGGCAACAGTATTCTTACTTTATTATGTCCATTCGTTTCAGCATGTATTTAAGATGGAGCAGGAGGAGTATAAGAAGGAAAAAATTAATTGGAGCTACATTGATTTCATTGACAATCAAGATGTCTTGGATTTAATTGAGAAGGTTATTTCTCCCTCTCCTCTTCCCTATCTTATTTCGATAATATAACATATAAAGACAAAATCTGTCGTATAGACAATGAAGGTGCACTTCCAGAATAAGAGCAGGTTGTTTTTCATATGATATCCATTTAGGTGGAACTAGTTTTACTATAAATATGATCCTTTCGATGAAGTGGTTTTTCATTTCATCCTGTACTGTTTCTATTGGAGTGTGTATATTAGTGTAAGATGCAGTCTGTTCTCTTCATCAAAATGTCTGTGGTCCTGAGACAGAAATTATTCCAGTCTGTTATCAGTATTCAACCACAACATACTCTCTAGTACTTCAGAAGTTTAGATGTATTGTGGTCCTGACAGAAAGTATTTGTAGATACATTGTTTTTCTGCGGTCTTTGTAATTTCATGTTTTCCCCTTGGTCACTAGTTCCTTTGTGTACTCATACTGTTTTGTATGTACATGCAGAAACCCATTGGAATAATAGCTCTTCTGGACGAAGCTTGGTACAAAGAAATCATCTGCAATCAATCTTTCCTTATGATCTGGATGCATTTACTTGTAGTTATCCAATTCTTATTCTAGGTTTTGTGCAGCATGTTTCCAAAATCAACACACGGAACATTTTCTACCAAGCTCTTTCAGTGCCTCCAAACTCATAAGAGGTTGGAAAAGACAAAGTTCTCAGAAACGAGTTTTACCATTTTTCATTATGCTGGGAAGGCATGTAATGTATCTTGATACATTTTCAATCAATCTTTCTTTTCTTTTTACTATTTTTCCAGTTTATCATATATCCTTTTTTTTCTTTTGTAGGTTACATACCAAACAGATTCCTTTTTAGATAAAAATAGGGATTACGTCGTGGTAGAACATTCCAGTCTGTTATCTTCATCAAAATGTTCCTTTGTTGCTGGTCTGTTCCCTTCATTGCAAGAAGAATCTTCTAGATCATCTTACAAGTTTTCATCTGTTGCCTCTAGATTTAAGGTATGAACCCATCTTCATTATTTATGTTATATTTGAAAAGTCGTTTTGATTCTTGCTATCAAATTATCTGGTGCCTCGGTCATGTGCTCTTTTCTTGTGCTTTACAGCAACAATTGCAGTCACTTATGGAAACCCTCAATACAACAGAACCACATTACGTTCGCTGCGTGAAGCCAAACTCCTTAAATCGTCCCCAGAAATTTGAGAATCAGAGTGTCTTACATCAGTTGCGATGTGGGGTCAGTACTATCTGTTTTCCATCTCCAATGTTGCTTATACCCATAGTTGCATACTTGCTTGCTTGTCTATTTGAATTCCTCAAGCATTCTGCAATATCTCAATGTATGCTATTAGTAGTTACTCATTACAATCTACGAATATAATGAGCTAGAGTTGGGAAAGAGCTAGAGTTGAGAAAGACGATCTTACTAATCTTTATTATTTGGAAGAATTTTCTTTAGAGTTAGTCATATCTTTCCTTTCTTTTGTTTTCAATCTGTAAAGTTAATATTGTTAGAGCAAGTGAAAAGGCAAAGTAGGCTGTGATAATGTGCAGATAAAAAGGAAAAAAGAATAATATGAAAGTCAATAATCTGTAAAAGGCTAAACACCCAAATGAACCATTCCTTTCAAATTTCCTGGTACGTGATTTTCTCCCATCTAGGAACAAAATGGTCAAATCGAATGCTTTTATGATCATAATAACTTTAGACTAGTAGAAAAGGAGGTTATATCCAAAACGATCTAATGCACATATGCAGTATACCATCAAAATGACGCATGTGGCACTACAACCAAAATTGATACTTTCTTTTGTAAGTATCTCAAAACTGATATTGTTGACATACAGTTGCTTCTTATATGCAATTCTTGTTTATAGCTTGCACCTTCCTTTTATTTTTATGTTGTTTAATATCCAACAGCACGAACCTTTTCACCAATATGTATTTACATGTTTTGAATGATTTTGTACTACTAGTTATGCTTGCTAGTCAGTTGAAGTGTTGACTCAGCCTTGAATATCTTTAAGACGGCTCATTTAAGTTATGCATTGTAATATTGTATTATGGTTAAAATGTAATATATTTATTCGGGTAATATATTTTCGGGTGATATACATTATGTGCAGGGAGTTCTGGAGGCTGTTCGAATAAGTCTTGCAGGTTATCCAACTCGGAGGACTTATTTGGAGTTTGTTGATCGTTTTGGCATTTTAGCTCCAGAATTTTTGGATGGAAGGTAAGTTGGTGATTACTTCCATTTCACGGCTCATTTTTTTCGAGCATTTGCATTGAGCTTTATTAAAATGTTTTAGTTTGTAGATTTGTTAGATAGTTATTGACAGTTTTGGAGGGGGAGAAAGATAATGTATGATTGAGATTATTGATAAGAGTATACATACAAAATGTTGAAAACTTCCTTAATCGAGAGTGATCATAGGTCTTTTGCTTAAGTTCACTTTATCACTGAGACGAATTATGTGTAAAGTCTGTAAATGTGACATATGTGATATTCACTTTGCAAGTTGGTTCAAATGTTTCTACAAAGTTCTTGTTTTTTTGCTGTTCAGTACCTTATGAATTTTAGTGAATCTAAATTTCATAATTGTTTGATGTGATAGTACAGACTACTTCACCTCCATTATAATATATAGGTTTTATATACAAAATCTTACAGAAAAAGCTGCAGATTATGACAAGTGACAAGAAGTTCTCTTTGAAGTATATATAGGGTCTCTATACAAAATCTTACAGCATTGTTACATCATTTTCTCCACTTTGCGAGCAATTCCCATGGGACTGTCCACTGGAAAAATCTGTTACTGCTGCTCCAAGACCAGTTTCAAGTTTCAACTAAGAGCATGTATCATCCTCTATAGAGTTGTCGATTGAATACCATACTCTAATAACTAGCAAAATTTACTTTTGATGCACGTTAGTATATGCATAGGCCACAAGGCGGGACCAAGACATATCAGGCATCAGCATATGGTGAAAGGGCTGAGCCTAGGCTAGAGTTTGTAGATATGTGTCACAGTTACAAGTACGTAGACATGTGGATGCACAAGGTGTGTCAAGGCCACAGCGTGTGTCAACATTCCTTGTGTAGTGAAACTAATGGGAAGTGGTGTAGTGGTTTAGGTACATGGGTAACTGCTGTTATATGAGACGATTAATCTTGTGATGATGGAAGGTGCCAAGTAGCTTATTTGGTAAGTTTTTATGAGACTTGTCCACAGGCCTAGGTTGGAAACTTGTTAGCACAATACAGATCTACATATTGCAAGAAAAAAGCGAGGGGCATGAAGTTGAAGTTGTCTAAATGTCGAGTATCAACGCATGTATGCCATTGAGATATGAGTGTGAACATGCTATGTTGGAAACTTTCATTCAATACCCTTATAAGTATTCAGGGTCCTCGATATGCATGCATATATAAGTATGAATCGTATTCATTTACATTTAGTGTATGGGTTCTTATCTTCCCACATATTTCTGTTCATCTGAAGTGTGTTTTCGAGTCAATTTACATGTAATTCATTCCGTTCTTGAATCCTGTTTGTTGGATCATGCAGTTATGATGTGAAGACCTTGACGGAGAGAATTCTGAAGAAGTTGCAACTTGAAAATTTCCAAGTATAGTTCCATGAAGTTACCTGGTGAAATTGTTTTTAGATAGTCTAAGAATAGCATGGTCTTCTTTTTTGTTAGACTGTAAAATCTATCCAGTCTGGTGCAGGCTTTTCCAAAATGATTTCATGTGAACCATATTTTCATTTCCACTAAGTGGCATACCATCCTGAAGAACTTGTTTTTCTATTACAGTTGGGCAAAAACAAAATTTTCCTCAGGGCTGGTCAGATTGCTATTTTAGATTCACGACGAGCTGAGGTTTTGGATAATGCGGCAAAGTTGATTCAGAATCGGTTGCGAACATTCATTGCATTAAGGAACTTCACTTCAACTCGAGGAGCTTCAATTATTCTTCAAACTTATTGCAGAGGTTAAATTATTATTATTATTA
>JABWDY010008078.1:19435-34323 GCA_013358455.1 Thalictrum thalictroides | reverse complement strand
ACACAATACAATTTTTTTGTATTGATTGGTTTTAATTATCAGTTTTATCTGTTCTTTTACTAATTGATTATGAGTAGTGTTTCATTTCTCTTACGAAATGCCAATATAACTATCTTTTGTGTACAGGAGAATCATGAATTTCTCTTGAGGTGCATCAAGGAAGATATGGGTTTCAGAGAAGATAAACCTGTTGCAGCTTGTATCATCTATAAGTGTCTTCTTCATTGGCGTGCCTTTGAGTCGGAGAGAACTGCAATTTTTGACCATATAATTTTAGGGATCAATGATGTTCTCAAGGTGTTCCCACTAAATCGTTATTTATTTTTTTAACGCATTGACTCTATTCTCAGTTTAGGTTCTCCATTTATAATATCAGTGTTCCTAGTTTTGTACTTCCATTCTTGAATGCTTACAATGTTACTTCTTCCCAGCTGCTATGCTCTTATATCTAATGATTATTTAATTTATTTAGTCCTTACTATTTTGGAGTCTTTGGGTTTTAGATCAATTTAGAGTTCTATATTTTAGTCAGAAATTAAGTTGTTAGAATATATTCATATGTTCTTTGCTAATGTTGCAGCTAGGGGATGAGGAGTATGTATTGCCATATTGGTTGTCAAATGCCTCAACACTCTTGTGCCTACTACAGAGGACCCTACAATCAAATGGTTTCTTAACATCTTCTCAACGCTCTGGAGGGTATTCAGGATTATCCGCAAAAATGGCACAAGTGAGTCTTGTGTTTGGGTCCAACATACTTTGTAGTACGGGTACTTTTCTTGAGTTTAGTTGATTAGAAATTTGTTATACTGGTCGCTTTGACACAAATTTTACAACCTTTTAGAGGTTTGTGTGGTGTCTTATTACATAACACAAACAGCTATTTTATTCCATGTATGGATTCTTTATATATTGTTTGCATTGGCAACCATCTTATTTCATATATTATTCCAGGGTTTAAAATCTCCTCTGAAGTATATTGGCTTAGAGGGTAGTGTGTCTCATGTAGAAGCACGGTATCCTGCTATATTGTTTAAACAGCAATTGACTGCTTGCGTAGAGAAGATTTTTGGCTTGATTAGAGATAATTTGAAGAAAGAGCTTTCACCTCTCCTGGGCCTTTGCATTCAGGTAAGTTTGATATTCATGTTTCACAAATATTCCTGAAACGATAATGAGAATTTACATTAAAATTTAATTTTTCTAACAATATGGAAGGCACCGAAAACTGTGAGAGCACACACTGGAAAACCATCTAGATCTCCAGGAGGTGTTCCACAACCATCATTGAGCAGCCACTGGGACAGTATTATCAAATTTCTCGATTCACTTTTGAGTCGTTTACGTGGAAACTACGTAAGTGCTACCTTGTCCTGTTACCTTGTTGTCTGTTTCTACTATTATCTTCTCCACATCAAAAAATGCTTGATTAGCTGGTTAGCTTCGGTACTTCAAAATAAATACTGTTACTCATTTATGTCCATATATCTTTGCTCTCTAATATATCTTTTGGTTCAGTGTGTTGTTGTGTTGCATGGTCATGATGCGGGTGTCAGTGTACATGTCAACTATAGTGTAGTTGATTCAAAACCCAGAAGAAACAGACAATTGTATTAAACTATTTGGATAATGTAGTTGACTATACTAGACATTGCAAGTATCTTATCCTTAATGGTACTGATTGTAATTGATTGAAGAAGAGAACAGTGTATAATTAGTGTTGTTAAACCACCCTATGCAATTCTTTGATGACCTTTGGTCATTGAGAGTGCTCGTCTAAAGATGTTGGTGTGTAGCTTGGGCTTAACCCAAACTCTTGCGCACTTGAGAAGTTGTGGTGTGGACATGCACAGTTACACTCATTCAGCAAGTTGAAACCAACGAAAGATAACCATCGTATTCTAGCTTGCCTTATGTCTAGACAAGTAGACAGGTTTGGGATTGATTAGTTCCGTTGAGACTTTCCGTAGTGCAAAAGTTGACTTGATGCCATTGTTTGAGATGTCTTAAAGGACTAGCTGAAAGAGATCTATAATCTTGGTTTCTTGAGTATTGAGCCTACTTCCAATTGCAAGTCAATGGGGTTCTTAGAATGATAGAAACACAATTTTGGTTTTTTCATGATGAATTTAGATGGAAAGAAGTGACTTTTTGTTCTAAATAAAGATAGCGGTGGAATGAATTGACATTAAAATAACTAATAATATGGCATACAGCATTTTTGCTGTCTGTATAGCAGCCTTCAAGGTGAATTGGGCAGTTAAAATCGGTTTCACAAAGTAATCGGCTTAGGGGTGATTACCGATTTATCGCTTAATCGCGTAATCGGGATATAACTGGGGATTTATATATATTAACTAACCAACTTACAAACATTCAAATACTAATAACTTAATTATAGAATTAACATAAGTAATTATCTGCTACTGTATAACAGTATAACATATTTAAAACTATGTAACAACTAACAATCAAACTTAAGACCCAATACCAGGTTTATTATGAAACTAGAAAGACAGGGAAAGAAAGAAGATCTTGTGACAAATACAAAGAGTAGACAATCCATTAGTTATATTCATGGGGTGATGAAGACTAACCAAGAAGCCCTTTTATTTATGCATAATTCCTTTATTTTTTAGTTCAAAGACATTATGATGTATAATCGGTAACCGGTATCAACTAATCGGACAATTAATCCCCCAAATCGGCATAATGGAGTGATTTACTTGGCTATAGCTTCAACAATTGTTAATTGGGTTTTAAATATCCAGGTCGGTAGCACATTCACTGATAATGTTCAGTCACCAAACATTCTTTTTTCTTTTGTACAATAAAGATGTGTTGCTCACTGATAAGGGAAGGGCATGTATTTATCTGCAATTTACTTTTTGATTTTTGTAAAGGAAGTCTGAACCATTATTTAGAGCCTCAAAACATATGCCATTTCAGTTGAAAATATTATTCTATTAGAGGTTTTAATTTAGTCTGATGTCATCCAAGTCAATTTTATGCCATATAGTTTTGACATCAATTTTTAGGGTTTAAGCTTGGTAAGGAGTGGGCAGTTTCTAAGCATTCCTCTGAGTATGTCAATAGTGTGAACCATTCGTAATTAGTTTACTGGTAGCATGCCCAAGTCTTGTGTTATATTGTTGAATATCTCACTGTGGTAATACTTCATTTTTCCCTAAAGCATATATGTCTATTAGTCAAAAAGTTTTTTTGTATAGTTTTGACATCAATTTTTAGGGTTTAAGCTTGGTAAGGAGTTGGCAGTTTCTAAACATTCCTCTGAGTATGTCAACAGGGTGAGCCATTCGTAGTTAGTTTACCGGTAGCATGCCCAAGTCTTGTGTTAAATTGTTGATTATCTCACTGTTGTAATAGTGTAATAATTTTTTTTTCCCTAAAGTATATATGTCTATTAGTCAAACACATTTTTTGTTTGGCTAGTACTGACCTTTTTATTTGTAGTTCATACTTCAGTGTAAAATCCATGTCTCTAACATGTTTCATACTCTTTTGCTTAACATATGCGATATCTTCTTACAAATTGATTGTAGATGTAAGCAATTGTTACAATCTGCAGCACCCACTGTCACTGTATAAATTTGTCGTTACTTTTAATTACGTCATTCTTGTTTTGTCACTTCTTACAGGTTCCGTCTTTCTTTATACGCAAGCTCATCACCCAGGTGTTCTCATTTATCAATATCTCACTGTTCAATAGGTAAGTTTTCATCGATTCAAGAAGCTGAAACTATTAGTGTAATGGTAAAGCACTTATTAATTGGACTTCATTACTGCCAGTCTTCTATTGCGACGTGAGTGTTGCACATTTTCCAATGGGGAATACGTTAAATCTGGACTTGCGGAACTGGAAAGATGGATAGTTAATACTACTGAAGAGGTAAACATTCAATCTTTCTCGAATTTCTTTGGATGTAGTGGCACTTTATTATCTTTCACTAATACTGAGTAAATGCAGTTTGCAGGAACCTCTTGGCATGAGCTAAATTATATCAGACAAGCTGTTGGATTTCTGGTACATGGACTACCTTTGTATTCTTTTTTATTTTATGGGTAGGTATTCATTTTCCCCCGTTGAATTTGGTTCTTGTGTAAACTTATCAGGTGATTCATCAAAAGAGGAAAAAGTCCTTAGAAGAAATTAAGCAAGATTTATGTCCGGTAATACTGTTATCACAGATTCGAGTTGGAAATATAATAGAAGTTAGCCACTTGTTTGAATACCAGGTTTGGTGGAAGGATTCTGTACTAAACTTTTGCTTATTGCCAGGCATTGACGGTCAGACAAATTTACCGAATATGTACTATGTATTGGGATGACAAGTATGGCACGCAGAGTGTGTCAACTGAGGTAAGTCATGAGCTTATTTCACTTATATAGTCTCTGGTACTTTTGTTCCTTTATTCCTGAAAATTATCCCAAAATTTTCAGGTTGTTACTCAAATGAGGGATACACTGAACAAGGATTCACAGAATTTGAACTCAAATTCATTTTTGTTAGATGATGATCTAAGGTAATAAGCTTTCCGATGAAATATATATCTTTAGAGAGTAGGTATATTTTGTCATGTAACTCTGTGCAAGGCTCTGCAGAGTTTGTGTTCACCAGAGATCTCGTATTAGTTTCTTTTTAGTATTGTGTAATCACAATAAGCATAACATTTCTAAGTGAGGAAATGATGCCATGAGTTATTGAAATTCACCAGAGATTTCTGGTACATGGACTACTTTTCTATTATTGAAGTTCCTATTCTAATAATTTTCATCCCATCATTGCAGTATTCCATTCTCCACTGAAGACATATCTAAAGCAATTCCAGAGTTAGATCCCTCGGGCATTGAACTCCCTCCGTTTCTGCGTGAATTGCCTTCTGCCCAATTCCTAGTTGCAATGACCTGAAGGGTTTGCTTCATTGCGACGCAAAACATGAAGAGATGTGGACTATGTACACTACATGAGATTCTTGGTATTTTATCCAGAGTTGCTGATGACAGGTTCACTGCAGGTGATAAATATAGTTTTTAGCGTGATGGACATTGTATGTTGTACAAATTAAGATGAATCTCCTGCGAGCCCTCATCATGGAGGATCAGCTTAGTTGGTAGCACTCCTTTGGGGATTGGTAGTTGATCTCCCCTAAAGTTTATTTTAGGGATTAGAGGTAGCTCCATTTGTAACATAATTGTTGTTGAATAGCCTTGAAAAAAAATAGAGTACTCCAGGTTGGTCTCCAACAGGCCTTGTAGAGCGTACTTGTAAGTTGTGTAACCCGAAACATGCTTTTAGTGTTATTGATGTTTTCATTTATTACTTATTTTTTTGGGGGAGTTTATCTGTAAGCTTTGCCCACATGCTAGTTAATATTCATCACAGAATTTCCTTGTAGCAGAACAGAGCAGAAGACAACTTAACTTGTCCCTCTAGCAGTGTACAATTTGTTCACATTTCAGATGATGCAACATGAAGGCGATGAAGCCGTAGTTTTTCTGTAGTTGTTACTGTTCAAGTATTTATTTATTTAACCTTCAAAATTTTGGATATACTATTTATTTGTTAACTATTTGTAATTGTAATCAGTTCTAACGTTCAGTTAAATGCATCGGCCATTTGGTCCAAACTTAGAACAGGTGAAATGAAATGCAGACAATGTCCTCGTGAGCACAAACAGATCAAGACTGGCTAACAACAGAATGAAGTATCACTGCTGATGAAATCTGTTTTGGGGCACAATGGATTTTGTACACTAATGAAAGAGTGTAAGACTAGCTCCTGGGTCCTGGCTCCTGGTTCCTGTCAAAAACATACATTAGATTCGCAGGTTGGTGAAAATCACGTGTCACTGCTGGTGAAAATTAGCACCAAACCATAGTGGCAAAGCTTTTGTGGCTGATGTTTCAGAAGGCAAGTAAACAACAAAACTGAGAGCACTGAACATCTAGCATTTTTGGGTCATATTATTTGCAGTTAAGATGATAGCTATCTCTGGTTGAACCAATCTATGATTGGTAATTAAAAGTTTCTGATGTCACATCTTTAAACACGCACTGTTATGGAGCTTACCTTAAGATCAAACTCTTCTTTTGGGTTGCACTTCACAGTAGAACTCTCACGCTGGATATCCTTATCAAGAGAGAAAAGATTCTCTCTCCAACCTGCTCTTTGTGTGGAATGATTGACGAGTCCATAGTTCATCTTTTTCTCCATTGCCAAATGGCATTGCAGGTCTGGTCTGTCATCACCAGGGCTGATTCTAGCATCTATCCTACTCTCTTTTCAGTTGTGTGCCTGGAGGAAATGGCTCATAGCATGGCCGAAAAAGTCAGGCCCAAAGTTCGCACAACTGTTATGGAAGTTATTGCCTGTTGTAGTGGTGTGGACGCTGTGGAAGAATAGAAACAATAAGATTTTTCGGGAAAAGAACTGCTCGATTGTCTTGGAAGCCAAAGCTACACTCTGGTTCTGGTGTGCATGATGGAAGGGTACGAGTGGCAGCTTTGTTTCTGTGCTAGTCTCTTTCTGATGATATACATCTAGTATACATGTTTCAGAAAGCTTTGTTTCTGTACCTTCTTTTATCAATAAAATCTAATCTTATAAAATAAAAAAACAAGCACTGGGTTAGTTACTATAAATCATCACATATTAAATAGTGAGAGCAGTAATTAGTTAACTACACTCATTTACAGTCGACAATTGAAATTCTCTTTTTACCAGAAATATTCAACCTTTATAGTGCCTGTTTCTGAGATAAATGTGTCAACTCAAATTTTTTGAGTGATATCCCTTAACTAGGGTAGCCAGATCACAAATAACTACAGTCCATCTGAATTCTGAACTACAATCTACTACTCACTCAACTTCCATTGCTTTGACTGAGTTATAAATTTTGTGTCACCAAATCAATACCCAAAACATTCATGTTAAACCTCCATTGAGGACCAGAGATGCATGTGTTATAGCTCTAGAGACTCTCCAAACCTCATGTTGTACAACTTGCCATGCTTCTCTGGTGTTCAAGCTCTTGGCAACCTCAATGGCATCATCTATCCCAGGAAATGATTTTGATCCATAATCATCATGCTTTGATGGTGCGTAAACCTGTAATAGGAGCTTAGGTATAACTGATGGAAATGAAACATGCATGCGACTGGCTAATAGGAGTGAGTTAAAAAAAATGTTGAAATCACAAGTTCTGTTATAACCAAGTAACACAATAATACTAGTGCTGCTAACATACCAAATGCTTGTACCATGGCCTCCCACGGAGCCCATCTCGATCTGTAAATGCTCGCTCAGCCATCATTAGTCTGTCATTTAGTTCTCTTACTTTGAGGGAGTCTTTGTTCCTCAGAAATTCCCAGCCTCTGGTTTCTTCTAATGCCTAAAGCTTAACCTTTTATTAGTTACTACAAACTTCATACATTAATATTACGTACATAATAAACTGTGTAATGTAAATTAAATTTACATGAAGCCTTACCTTTATTTGGTTATTTATTTCGTTCGCTGCTATCTTAAGATTCCTGATAGATTTGTAGATAGGAGTGAAGTCAATGCCCTTATGCAAAACCTCGTCATGTAATACCTTTGTGCTTGTCTGGATAAACCAATAAAATGATTTTTCTATTATAAGTAATTGATTGCATATGTTTGATATAAAATCATGCATATACTGTACCTAAGCATCCTTATGTGTACATTGATCAATCATAAAATACATGATACTGATTACTGACAATGTTGTCACAGTTAATTCCACAGATTGACTAGTTGATATGCCTTTCATTATTGAAAAGTTGATACTTCATAGATTTAGATTTGTCTTCAAGAATATTTGGCACCCTATTAATGGTCTTGACATGTCGAATGACCTATGGGATGTAAGAATGCATGGAAAGCGGAGTGTACCTATTACTAGGGAAGTCTATATGGAATTATGGATACCTGGAGCTCATCTGCATACGAGAGATAATTAAAAGGCAAGAACTCCTTATCAGCAAGTTGAAGTGCCACTAGTCCCCAAATGCTCGCAGCTGTTAGAGAAAGAAGACTGTTGAATCCATTTCACTTCAATAGGGTTAATCTCATATTAAGGAATATAAAAGTAAAAATTTTCAATTCATGTTAGGGAGCACTTTTGATGTGGATCCTTGGCGCCCATTTTAATTATATAATTATGTTTTGGTCAGGTTTTCACATCCTAAATGACATAGAGATCAACTCAAAACACCGAAATACCTGCAACATGCCTATGGAACATAGGATCACCAAATTTCTTCATCCATACAAAGTCGTCATACATTGAATGGTAGACTGGGTACCCTGCATTTGAAAACTTCAAGCTTATATATATGCAAGCTTTGTAACAGAGTTCAATCCTGATAATATTAAATGAGACATTGTGAATACTGATTACAGGGAATGTATTGATCAACCTGCTAGTGAACTGACATCTATCTTTCATGTTCACTTCTCATTGTTGGGCCATTGCTGCATTAGCACGTGCTCAACATATGGATTGGCATCAGCCCATATTCAACAAGACTTCATGTCTTCATGCATACCTGCTAGGCAGCTCTTACCTCCAAACCCTTATTTTCTGCCTTTCTAGTATTTTAAATAGGCCTTATGTGGTTTTGCCTATCACCATTTTATAAGTAGACAAATTTCACTGGCTTGAAGCCAAAGTGGACCACATTTACTCAATGTAAAGAGTTAAACCATGTTGCAGCATTTCAATTCTCATGATAAGATGGTAGTTCATTAACCCTTAACAAAATAAAAACATATACGTGAGGGTCTGAAGCTTGTACCTCCTCCAAACAATATGTCAACTGACGGAATCCCAATGTGCTGAACGAAAGGTGCATAGTCTGACCCTCCGCCTCCTAACCTTCCAATCTTTTAAGAGGAAAAGTAAGTCCCACTGAAATATTAAGCTCTTACCATGTATACAAGAAAAGTTAAGCACTTTATAGTACTTACCAGGGGCAACTCACTGGAAGTGATCCAAGATTCATATAGCGTTTGTGAGCTGTTATCTGGGTCTCGAACCTTCAGAAACATCATCAATGTATTTATTTATTAAAGTTATCTTAGGAAGGATCAACTTGAATAGACAAATGTCAGAACTTTACGACTGATTAAGTTTGCCACTGATTTTGTTCTTGCAGCTTCTACGCTAATGCTTATGTATACAAGAACAACAACAAATTTGGAAATAGATAGTATTGTTGCTGTTGAACTGACTGATGCTGATAATATGTATGTTGTTTCTATCTCTATCATCGTTATTGATGCTTATTACCATTTTAATACCATCAGCAATTGTACCATACTGGAGTCATTATATTTTAAGGCACACCTGTTGTGTAGCTTGTTTAAGTAGTTCATCAAGTTGAGGAGTAGCAGAGGCATGGAATCCTGGTCCGGAGACTCCACAATCTACATTCAAATATGCGACAGCCCTTGAGGCTAACATTTCTCTGTTCTCTTCAACCCACTCAGTTGAACCTATCTGCAAAGAAAGGGACATGAATCAGAATTACAAGCACACCAGATAGTTATCATTTCTTATTCTCCGCTTGATGTCATGTATATGGTGTGTGGATCAATGCAGACAGGGTGAGAAAGAGACCAGCCCATACTCCTCAGCATCCCAATTGCACAAGATAATGGTTCTTCTAGGTCGCCATCCTTTTCTTTTAAGTTTTCCAAACCTCCGAGCTACCTAAACTACCAAAAAAATACATGTAAAAGAGCACTAAGTTACACATTCCATTCCTGACCATCATATAGTAGCCATGTGCTACATAAAAGGTATTGATGACTGCTGTATACAGAATTACCTCAAGTAGAGCTGCAGTTCCACTATTAGGATCGACTGCACCAAATGTCCAAGCGTCACGATGGTTGCCCAGTATGACAAATCTGTCAGTAGTTACCACAAATGGCTAAATCCTAGTGGCACTTTTTTTATTATTATTATTAGTCACAGGCATAACCGAAATGAATTCAATACAGAATACAGTAAGTGATCTAGGGCTTCAATCTCGGCACTAGTATTTTACAATAATAGTTTGTCAGGCTCTTCCAAAATGTTACCTATCAGGTTCAACCGCTCCTTCAATGACAGCAATAACGTTCTGAATTTCGTTTATGAGTTGACTACCCTGAAGATTACAGAAAACGACTCACGAAAATGAAGGCAAAACACAAGGCAAAAATTGTAAACATAGGTTATGTTAAGATCTCAATCCATTAATCGTCTACTCACTAGGGATACAATTCTAACAGTGATATTTGACCTACCAAAAGCAGCTAGTATATAGAATCACACATGGCCTAGATTTTATCAGAATCAAAGATTTAATAACAAAATCTAAAACCCGAAGGTACAACATAAATTTTCACAGCACAGAATATAGTCTTGTTACTAGAAACTAGGCACTAATGCCATAACATGAAGACTAAATTTTACACACCAAAAACACCAAGGAACACATTCCTGAATGCAGAAGCCACGCCAAAAGGTTAGGCCCAAATCTGAGTACACCATTTCACCAAAAAAAAAAAAAAAAAATGGTGATACTCGGCTTAAACCTTACACTACACATAGTTTCAAACTTGAAAGCATATGTAATACACATTACACAACACTAATTTGCGCCACATTTCCACAAAAGCACCAAGACAGGATAGAAATGCAATCTTATGAGTTATGACCAATTTTCCTTTTAAGTACCATGCCAAATAGAGGTGTCAGTAAGACAGTAATGTAATGACTAATTAATTCAATGCTATATACTCAATAGTCAATAAGTCAATACTGTATGTTTAGTAACCAAAAATATCAGAATAAAATTGATCAACTTTTCACCTAAGTTGAGTCTCCCTTACAGAATAAGTGAGATTCAAAAACCCAGGACCAGGTCCCACTCTATAGACAGAAGAATCTGGAGAACCCTGCCAATCATCATTTGCCACCTGTCCACCAATTGACCTTAGGATGAATTCACCATCAGCCCATGATATAGGCAAAGATGGTATCAAAGGAACATCACCACTTTGTTCAACTTCCTCATTAGACAACCTTTCACATTCACTACTACTTTTACTTGCCCAACCAGGAGTCGTTGGATCACCGGCCCCACTATAAAGTGTCCCCACTTGTACACCACTAGATGGCATCCACCTGTCATCAGGGTAACCCTTATTCTCACCCCCACCACCACCATAGTCTTTCTTATCTGTATACACCACAACACCTACCGCACCAGCTAAGTGCGCATTGCGTACAATATCACCGCGGAATATCTCACCGTATCTTGCTAATGCTACGGTACCCGACACGTTGACTCCCATTTGTTTCAACGTGTCGTAATCCTCCACGCGTCCGTAGTTAACATACACAACTTTCCCCACTGCCGTACCAGATTTAGCGTAGGCGTGAAAAGTAGGGAGGACTTCATTTGTTGCGAACGGATCACCGGAATATATCTTTTGGGTAAGATCAAAGGTTATTGACGTTGGTGGGTCCGATTGTGATTGTGTTAACGTTAGAGAACGTGAGATTGGGTAAGTGAGGGACACGTAGTAAGAAGTAATTCGGGATGGAAGAGAGTATGAAGTGAAGGTGGAGAGGACGTATGAAGCTGCATCGGCGTTAGCTTGGGTGCCAGCCACGTGGGGTCTGCGAGTGAGAGTGTAGAGATGGTGAGAAATGGTTGAGTTGCTGTTGGTGATCAAGGAAGTGGATGTGTAGAGAGAATGATAAATGGAATTGCTTGAAGTGGTGATAAAGAGAAGGTAGATGTAAAGACACGTTGGTATCATTAGAGTGGTAATGATCATGTTTTTGGTGGTTGAATTAGACATTTTTGTTTTTGTGTCTTGCTTGGATTTGAGGTAGTGAAGGGGAGGAAGAAGAGTGATGATTGCTCAGATTCCTAAGTTTTGGCTAAATTGATTTGAGTTTAAGCAAATGTCTTGTTTTTTTTTTCTAAAAATGAATTAGGTACCTGGTGCTATCACATATGACATATCAATACTTTATAGTTTATACTTTTCTTCCCCAATGGCCCAATGTGGTGCTAACTGCTACTTGCTGATGACATTGGTACTCTAATTTTGTCTATTAGTTTGGCTGTTGTCGTGTTTTGGTGGTGGAGGAATCTTTCCTAAAGTGTTTTATTAATTGTCGGGCCAGGCTTTTAATCATGGACTTACCATATGTTAAATTTTATATCAGAGGAGCCCAATAAGGTCTTTTTATTGAGCCCAACAATAAGGCGAAGTTACTGTGATGGACATCCATTAATAGGCCCAAGTTCAATTACATGAAGCAAAACTCTTAAAACTCTAGGCCCAAGTTCAGTTACATAAAGTGAAACTCTTAAACCAATAAACCCTAGTGATCTGATGTCTGCAAACCTCGTTGCACAGTTTTTCCTTTTTTTTGGCAGCCATGTATGTACTGAAGAATTCATAGTTTCATACTGTACGTTGTGATTGTGAGTTCATGAGAAGTAAGAAAAAGGGACCAGAACTAGAGCTGGAGCATTGTGTAGAAAGAAAATCTGTTGTTGTTATTGATATATATAAGAATTTAAGAGTATGGTTGTGATGTTTAAGTGATGATGTTGTTATTGATATATATTTTGCTTCGTTTGCCATGGAAATCTGTTGTTCATTTCAAATTGTTATCTAATTAAAGGCAGTATTCAGAAATTTATTCAAACTGGTAATGATGTATGTAGTTAATATTACTCCTTTGATTATATTCATCATCCATCCATATTGAATTCTTCCAACGGGTTGCTACTTTGTAGCTGTCCTTATTATTTCTACCTCTTTTACGATATTCTTCCAAAATCTCTCTGCCTTACATATGATTGCGAAACATGTCTATTATCATAGACAGAAAGTTCCCAAACGACATCCATTTGCCGTTCAAGGCTTCGTATTTGATCCTTATTTACTGTGACAGAGTTAAATGTCCTGCCTTATCTTGGATCAGACTGCTGCATGTTAGTACGTCGATCAACCTACTTGCAAGGTGCTTTTCATTGGATTTGTGCTGCTAGATTTGGTCGTATCTTTATGACAGAAACACAGATAACTTTAGGTTGTTTGTTGTGTATACCATGCGACCAGCTCTTTTATACAAGAATAACAAACAATTATTCTATACATTTATCGTGATATATATATGGCCTACAACTTGCGAAATAATGCTCTCATCTACACCTTGCGAGAAGTAATAGCCTTTGATCCTAAAAATACTCTCAAGTTGTATTCCTCACGTCAGAAACAAAAATTGTGTCCTACAATATCCAAACTGGGGAATGCAAGGAGCTTTGCACCTTAAACAGTGATGGATTATCAAATTCTCATTGTTGTTTCCCTTATCAAATGCCAAGATCGCCAACTTTCATGCCGCCAATGCAATAACGTCCATAGATTTCGGTTTGCACTTCTTTACACCGCCCGTTATCTCTATTTAATTTGTGCAGGGTTTAGAAAAATATAATACAATGTGCTTGATTTGTAACTTGCCTGGAGAGATTTTAAGGGGAAAATATCAATAGATTCATTTTTAAACCCTTTTTTCTTTCAGTATATTTGCTCATAATTCAATGTTTTTTACCCGTCTGGACGGAACTGCAGAAGATAATTATCTTAAGAAGAATCAATTAAGAAACTTAATTAGTAAATTCTAGAAATATAATTCAATAAAAAAAGAAAAAGAGTGAGACAGTTATAAATATGCACGTATGTTAGTATGTACGTAGCGTGATAGTTCAATCTGTTACCAATCACCAAAAATCCTCCACTGCCATGTAATTCTAGCCAGAGAAACGTATGGAAGGAAGAAAAAGATATTCCAAATCTACTTTAACAGAATCAGTGAAGACTGTACCACTAAAAAATCTCAAGAGCATTGGCATAGATTGACTACTCAAAACACCATTGGATTAAGACCTAAACCAAATTGATTACAAATGAAGTTCACTCTCAGCAAAACAAGCGATCAAAGCATCTAATACTATACAACACAACTAATTTGTACAACTAACCATCTAGCCTACACTTGATCTTTTATATTATGGTTTCCTTGTCACACTGAACACAAAGCAGAAAAATGATTATACAAAGATACAATGTTACATGTAGTCAACACTCAGCACCTCAGATATTAAGCTCATGTGACTCAATCGATTTGCTTGTCTGATTTCTCAGCTTTGATATCTTCTTTTGCAGTTCCAAACTTGAAAATTTCTCTGCTTCCAATGCTCGTTCAAGCTAATGAGACAACCATGCAATGGAATTGAATAAGCATTACCTTTTACAGGGGAAGAGTTTTAGATGTAACACACAAATGAGAGTTTGCTGAGTTTCAATGTACCTTAGCTGCACGGGCACTCCATTCCCCAAGTATGGCTCTTAGTCTTTCATTCTCTTCTATGTACTGTCCAACCAAATGAGAAAAGAGACCCAATCTTAATATTTGAAAGAAGAGACAAATTTGGTATTTGACACAGATTCAAATAGAGACCCAATCTCGGCCTTGTTCCAACAACCTGATTATTAGTAGTGCGAATACGCTGGAAATCGGAGTCCCGCTCAGCAATCAAGTTACGAGCAAGCCTAACCTCTGACTGCACTTGGTTCATCTGCAATGTGGAAAATGTATCACTTGCAAGAATGCGATCATCAAGAGCATGCATGAACGTGTATGTAACAGAAGCATCTACAAAACAAATTTAATACAAAGGGTAGATCCAGACTGGAGAAACAGTTATTGAAAAGATTGAGTACAGGCATGCTTAAATGAGAGATAAAAAAAAAAAAAAA
>JABWDY010008078.1:0-14093 GCA_013358455.1 Thalictrum thalictroides | reverse complement strand
AAAAAAAAAAGAGGTATAATATTAGATAACAACAACAATATTAGAATAAAATTCATAACAAACCTCAATTCTTCTAAATCACTTGATGGTTGAAGTGCAGAATATAAAGACTTTAAAACATCAGGCTGAGAGTTCAATGAATTGTACTGATGGACACACCCTGCAATTCCCATTATTAAAATGGAAAACATTATTTTAAAATAAATCCATTTATTGCAAAATTTGATATAAAATAGTGAGAGCATATTTAGAAGGTTATTTCATTATATGCGCACAAATGCAAGAGCAATTACCCAAAAGATAGCATCTAGTTTGCTTGAGATCAGAACCAAAATTTTAATTTATTCAAAGCTGAATGAATATATACATTCTAATGCAGGCTATTATACAGCACCCTGACAAGATCTGTCTTGAATCAGTGAATTATTCTCTAACTGCCTATTAGGAACTTATTATCCAGAAAGACTATATGTGATTGCACCACTTCAAATACTCTTCTATACTCACAAAGACTGTGATTTTTTGTGATCTAATCACTTCTTTTTAGAGAGGTGTTATTTTTGAAATTGCGCTGATAGTATTGTAAGTGTAATTCTAGTTTTGGAGTTCTCAAGAAAACTTTATATTTCACTTTTCGAGGGTCCTTGTTACAAGAAACTTTTTCCTTAGAGCCACTTTCTTTTTTGTTGTTATAACAATCAGGTATTGTTGCAGAATGGATTTGTTAGTTGGCAACTAGAATGATTTGACCATGTAATTCAATAATTACATAAACAATGAGAATTTCTTTAAATGCTTTAATGAGAAGGGTGGAAACGAAGGGGACTAAACAGGAACAAGAGGGATCCACCGAAGAAGACCCTTCCCCTTCCCTTTGTTCGGAAGAAAAGGAGGATCCGGACAAAATAGATGAAACGGAAGAGATCCAAGTGAATTTGAATGGAAAGGAAAAAAAAAAGGACCAGAAATGATAACAGCACTAAAAAGACGCCATAATATTTGGCATTCGGCAAACTATGATATTAAGGAACGAACTACAAGAAATTGGCTTCACTCTTAAACTTGCTTGAACATATGTTAAGGAACTTACTGTATTTAGTTTTTCAAAGAGGTGGGATGTGTTTGTGGGGTGGGTAAAAACCATGTGAATTAAGATCAAAATACTTTATTGCTTTATCCTTTTGGAATAATTGGTAGCTTCATTCTGACATTATTTGACCAGAGATTAGATATCTTGTATAGCAACTTACATTAGAAAATTAACAACTATGCTAATCACTAACCACTAATCTCGGAAGTATTTGTATAAGCCTATAGTCAGTTGAATGTAAAATATAACAGAAACTATTAAAAATAGGTGTACTACTTTCAGTTCAGAATTGAATAATTTACGGTTTCTTCTTCTTTCTTTAATAGGCAGAAAGGAGGAACAATATGTTCGTACAGTTTGCCAAACAGTTAATAGATTTCATTTAACACTTACCAATATAGATACTCATAAAAGATCCAACACACAGTACTTCAGCAGTCATTATTATTCTGCATATCAACAGATAAACAAAAAATTTTATGCATTAGAAGTTTAATTATAAAAATCACATATCAATTTTTTTTTCTCTGTTGTTTTGCCCCTTTTTGTTCCAGAAATTATCATACACTAAACTCGTATCTATAGTGATTTAGGGGTAATTTAAATGGAACAAGTGAAATTAAATCTCGTGATAATTGTTTGTCTATTGTGGCATATTTTTACTTCAAGATGGAATCTAAGAAGATAGCATACAGGGCCAAGGAACTTTGACCACCAATATATAGTATATTTTTTTCATTATAAAATTTGAACCGAAACATGCATTCTTGAGCAGCAAATTAAAAATTAATGAAAAATTGAACAAAATATAAGATCCCCTATTCCTCACAAGCAAAGGTCCTAAATAACCTTAAAAGAAAGTAAGCTTTATAAGAAAAAAAAAATACATTAGAGGCTGAGATCCATAACCTCCTCTGGCTCCCGCTCAAATATGTTATGCACTTAAATGCTGCATGCGGACCCAGAGTACACCCAATGGCCTCCTTATGTCTGCCTTTTAATTTATATTTTAATTAGCTATTACCTATGTTGTCCCCTAGCAACACTTTGTATATGATGATAGTTTAAAACAAACATGACTATGAAAGATCAAACACAACAGCTCAGCTCGTCTTTCCTTCACATCTACTTCTATCTACTTTGCCTACTATTGTTGGTTATAAGGCCGCAAGCATTTACAATAAAACCAAGTAGTAGCATAAGTTCCCTCCCAAGGGTGTTGTGAGGTGAATTTGCCCACTCTTGGGATCACCACCCTTGACGTACATTCAGGGAGTAAAGCCATTATTTTGTAGTGAAGTGACAAAAAGCAGGGTATGCAAATCTGGTGGTTAACCTCTCAATTGGTGTCTTTTTGGGGCTTTTCTTCTCTTCTACCATCAATCAACGGGTTTCACAACTTATTCAGGTAACCAGCAGAGGATCCCACTTTAGACAACAACACTACTCTAGGATTATTTCCATACAGTTTCTTAAGCTCGTTTACAATAGTAGTGGCTTAGAGTTTTTTCCCCACATAAATGATTCTAAGTAAATGTACCTTAATAGAGCAGAAAGTGAAAGAATACTGAAGTGCGGCTTCCAAACCATGACAAGTAGCATGAGCCCAGTACCTAATCCACATTGACAAACCAAATTTAATCTATCTTCTCATATGATAATCATATGGAGACCAAGAAGAACATCACAAGCTTAAGTTTTACACACCGAAATCAGTATAAGACTATAAGTGATGAATACAAGAAAATTATGAACTTTAAGTGAAATTGGCAAATAACTTATGCTTTTGTGCCCCAGTTTTGACCCACATACACATTGAAATTGAAATGCATAGCTCCAACATTTCTTGCTTTGGAAATGAATGGTCATTAACGTGATATAGATATATATATAATAAAAGACTGCACCACTGAATATGCACTCCAACGATAGTGTTGAGGGAGGGAGGTGTTGCTGGGAGTGTACCCAGCCCACCAGCATGAAAGTTGCTGTTAGCTGTTAGGTGCATCTTATCCCTCCATAGACTCATTAGTATATTTTATTTTATTTTTTGCTGAATAACACTTTATTGATTTAGAAATAGTTTACAAAAAGAAAAAAGACAGGTTGATGAGGGAGTTCCTCACAACCTTAAGATAAAGACGAAACAACAAAAACACCAAACCACTATTGACTGCCTCCTATGACAGCAATAGTTCATCCCAAGTCCCAACTGGTAATAAGCTCCTCAAATCTGTACTTGTTTCTGTCTTCAGTTCCTAGTCCATCCCAAGTGGTAATAAGTTCAGTTGAGATATATACTACACGTAATCAGACCTCCCTCTAACGGCTACAAGCATAACAGATCTAGGACAGTACCTCAAATCTTAACACAATTACTAAAATGATATATCTTTCTAAATCATGTTAGTACACATACAGGCCCACAGATTTTAGCAGCGAAAGTTTTGAATAAAGACGTACAAGAAATAATGAGGTCTATATGCATGATCTCACCGTATGCGATGGTGGCAAAAGGAAGGCGAATAATGTTCTTCAACTTCTGGCTGAACATATAGTACCCCTACAAAATATTTTGCATGTCATGCTTCATTAACTAAATTTAAACAAGCATATAGAAAATGTGTCTCATGTTTGAGATTTGAGGATCAAGCACACATATTTTTCTTTTAAAATTATTGACTAGATATTCAATGTCCAAAGCGCAAACCGTATTTTTTCTACATCCATGAGAAGTAGCTCTAAATTGTCTCATCATGAAGTCATTGATCACTCTCAATTCATCTAGAAGGAAGAGGCCTCACGAGCTTATTGAGGCAATTTGTAAGAGGTTCATAACGGCAAAGGGCACACTTAATTCTTATTCTTTCACGGTCCTAACCTTCTAATTCTTTACCAAGGTCAATATCTCAAATCACATGTTATCAAAACAAATAAATACTTTCAAGAAATTACAAATATGTATATCTATGGAAAGAGAGTATACCTGCAAACGCACTTTTTGAACTTCATAAACAAGATACTGTTGGAAAATGCCTAAAACAATAATAAAGTTAGTGTAGCTATTCCCTAAAGCTTAAAACGTTACAACAAAAAGCAAAATAATCCCAGCACAATTATCTTATTGCAATAGTTATCCCATCACATAAAGAAACACACACACACAGCTTCAGATTCAAATATATATTAGATTTCCAGTATTACTATATTAGTATATTTCACTACTTTACTATATATATTTCAGTTTTGATATCTGACAGGTTCACTCATTAATTTTGGACATCAGAGTAGAACAATGGGAATAATTTTAAAGGCAGGCACATTGTTATAAATGGAATAGCAGGTAAGTATTGTGAAGATCTTGTTCAGACACAGGATTTTACATAGGGATAAAACAGATAATGTTACAATATATACCTGTAATTAACAAAAGGGCAACATTGCAACTGCAAAGAAGTGTTGCAGCGAGACTTTGTATATGAAGAAATATCCATGGAGCTGCCACAGCCACAGCAGCATAACCTGCCTAGAATGTAACAAACTGTCAGTGATATCTCTTTCTCACCAACATAATTTCAAAGAGCATAAAATGTACTTGCCAACAGTATGCAGTACGTAATACTCCCAATAATGCGTGCAGGTCTTCGATGACCATATAAAGGAGCCTCGTGCAGAATGTCAACAAACCTATGTTAGGAAATATGGTTAAGCAGTCTTCTATCAAAAAATGGACAATGAGTATGACTGATCGTGCAGAATGTCAACAAAACCATCAATATTGTCAGATCAAGAGCAATGATTTCAAGTAGAGTGTAAAACAGCTTTCATTCTTAAGATTTAAAAAAATAGAAACATAAACATAAAACCACACCAATCTGAATCTCATAATTGAGATTCTAAGTAATTGAAATGAAATTCGTCATATGTAGCTACTGATCGCTGTTTTCCTTTAAATGTGCAAATTCGCCCAAATAAATAACGGAATGTAACTAGTGATAACTGATAATTGAGATCGAAAGTTCAGGTTGAGGAATGAATTCATTTAACACAAATTACTATAAATCAAAATCAACGAGATACTACGATATAACAAAATTCAAAGAAATCAAATCGAAAGTGATGAATCGAAAATGTGGAAATAAGAGAAGAACGCTTACAGATTGTCTTCGTGAGTAGAAAGTGAGGTAGATGAAGAGTGTCTATCGTGAGACATCTCTTCTCTAAGGTTCTCTTTAGCCTTCTAGGGTTCTTCAACTGTAAATTGCAGAAGAAACTCGGAATTTTTGAATTTCGCTGATTGATTGTCGTGGGATTTTTTCCCTTTTATTTTCTTTCCCTCGCTCTGCTTCTGAAAATTCCCTCGGACTCTCGGAGAGCGTACATGATCTATTGATCCATGGGTTGGGCTAAGTCGGTCCTATTAAATTGGGCCAGATATAGGGCTATCCGGTCCAATAATTTTAGGCCAGATAGATTGGATATTTAGGCTGGGCTTTAGTAGGTATTATGTACTGAATTTGGCTTTAGTAGGGCTGGGTGATCTTATGGACCGTTTGAGGACTAAAACGGGTCAAGTGTCACTATTGGTTCGGGTCAATTATTCACAACCCTCGATTCTCCTTTCATCTTGTGCAGTCACAGAGCTCACGAAACCAGCCTCCACTCCACTCCACTCTTCCTCTTTCTCTTCAGTCTTCTCCATGCCTTCTTCACGAATAGAAACCTTTGAAGATTTTGTTAAAGTTCACGCTTTACTTCTCACTGCTTCAGGCATTCCTTCATCTCTTCATCGCCAACTCTTCGAAAAGCTTTCAACAGATACTTTCGATGGTGGGAACTCTTTTCAACTTGAACCATGTGAAGATGGTAGACAAAGAAGACTCATTCTCACTTCTGATTCCATGCCCAAGGATTCTCAAGTCTTCCTCATTGATCACGCTTGGACTTTTCGTCTTGCTGATGTTCGTAATCAGGTGAAAATTTGCTAAATTTCTTGTTTCTTCAGTAAAAGTTTTGATATTTGTAAAATTTTTTGTATGTTTTGATTAAAATCCATTTGGGGTTGTGGAAAATCTGTTTATGAACTTATTTTGACTCAACTTTGTTTTATAAATGATGTCTTATTAAGTTGATGATAACGAACTTGTTGAAACTCTGCAATTCCTTTAAGTTTTCACTGAAATTATCCATTTTAAGATTATTGTGTAAAGTTCATAAGTTAGTTCTAGCTACTTCTTATCGCATTTTATAAACAGAGTTCCAAAATTGGAGGTGGGTTCGAAATACATTTTCACTATGAACAAGAAATAGGACTGTTGAGAGTTTAAGCTTGATAATTTTAAAGAACTAGTGAGAATACTACTGTACAAAATTCTGATGGAGTATTATGAGATAGAACAGTATGAGTATAATCTTGGCTCTTCCCGTTAGTTGGAAACTTGGACGAACTACTGGAACAATGTTTATGCCTCGCTATGGTGTTGGATGTCCGTAGAATATTTTTTATTTTGAGTAAACTGTTACGAACTACCACTTCATTTCATTAAAAGATTTATTTGCTCCTACAAAGGCCTCATTCTCGTTAGCTGCCTGATGTTGGTCGATGTCAAAAGTTCTCAACTTCAAACACATATTTGACACACATTTCCTTCAAAATTCACCTTTCTTTCATTTCTTACGTATCGAAGGAGCCATTCTGTATCCCGACCACCAATTTATTTGTCTGATAGTCATATCCACTGTACGTCACCCACCTGATGCGACTGGTTTTAGTTATTGTCTTTCTGCCATTAAGTTTATGTCAGTATATCACTAACTTTGACATTGAGCTGAAGCATTTTATTGATGACAATCAAATAGTCTGTCCCAGAAACATTATTCTGTAACTACTTTTCCCTCTATAACTGAATTTTGGTTCTTCAAATTTTGAATTTATGCAGCTCCAGGAAATTCCAGGATTAGCTCAGAGGATGGCTTCATTGATGTGTGTGGATCTTGACTTGGCTGCGGATTTTGAAGAGCCTGATGCTAATTCTGGAGATCTGCATGAGAATGGTTTTAAAGGAAATGTTTTTGAACTATTGGAGAGTGAGATTCTCAAACAAGGAGAAAAGGGGGCAGAAGGTGTATTGTGGTTAGAGCTTGATGAGCTTGACATAGACGATTCTATGTTATCCTCTCTTGATTTATCCAATAAATTTCCGGTTAGTCGCTGTTTGTCAATGTTTACATGCGCATGCTCAATTTTTACTTGGTGCATATTTTATCATGTAGGGAGCATATATTCCCACAGTCCCACACTCCCACTAAAGAAGTATATTTGTTACTACACACTCCTGATCAAATTTTCTGACTTCATTTTTCATTCCGTTACAACGTACTTCTTTTATTTTACGTAGGATGCACTCATTATCTTATAATAAATAATAAACAACCATGACCTTATATTGCAGAACTATTAGTAACATTTTCTGTTTCTTATTGCATCAGAATTTAATTGCACTTAGTCTGTGCGGAAACAAGCTCGAGGATGTGGAAACTGTTGTGCAGGAAGTCACTAGGCTTAAGACATTGAAAGCTCTCTGGTTGAATGACAACCCTGTCCTCCATCACTCGTAAGTTTGTTAGTTACTAATTTAACCATTTGTTCATTAAATAAGTATTTATTACTTTATTATTTGTTTCTTGAAACTCAACTTTGGAAATATTTTGGATCCCTTGCCGTTTTGGCTATGCATTTTGTTATCCATCAATCACAATTGAACAGTAATTGTGACAGTTTCCGAACACTTATATATGAAGGATACATTTATGATTTTGACAGTCCTCTACGTATCATGCCTTTCATATGGTTGAATTTTTGTCAATGAAAAATAGATTGCAAATTGAAGGATTTGGCAGGGGAGAGGTTAACAATGTAGGGGTTAAGAAATATAAAAGTCTCAAATTTGTCCTTAACTATCTCTGATCATATATAAAATTCTAGGGGACTTATAAAATCTTCGGAAAAACATGAAGCTACATCATATTGATGCATAATTCTGTTTCCTGTTTTTACTGCAGCCATTCTATTCTCAAATGTTTAATATTTGTCTTGATTTCTGCTAGGTGTTAGTATTTTTCTCTTCAGAAATACTAAACAAATCCTGTTTTCAGTGACAGTCGAATGGACGATAACATTCTTCAAGGAGTTCCTAGCTTAGAAATATACAACTCAAGCTTTACTAATAATTATGGTGAGTGGGCGTTGGGTTTCTGTGGAGGAATACATGGGAAGGATAGTCCAGGAAATTTTCATCCCAACGTTCATCCATTGGAAAGCATGACATCTCTGGACCTGACAAATAGGGGTATCCACAATTTGTCGATTCAGGTGAGATGGATTTGTTTTTCTCGCACTTGCTATTTTTCTCGTCATGGCACCATGCTTTGATGTGGGGGTTCTACTTGTCAAGAAATTATCGAGCAGAAAATATAAGCCTATTGATTCTTTTGTTGTTTTTTTTTTACGTTGTGTTTTCACTGCTGGTGTGCAACACCCATTTATCATTCATTTTAATGTTTAATCTACATTGTAGTTACATTTTCTGTTGTAGCTCATGTACAACGACTGAACGACAGTTCTTAATACTGGTTTAGTACTGACGTCTGTGTATCGTTCAGTCGTTGTTACTCATGAACAACGACTGAAGGACAGTTCTTAATACTGGTTTAGTACTGACATCTATGTTTCTTTCTGGCTTTTCTATTTCACCTGTCTCCTACATCAGACAATTTCTCCTATCAAAATGGGATCTCTTTCATATTTGAATCTTCGGGGAAATCCTTTTGATCAGAACTCTGTTGAGGAGTTGTTGAAACTCTTAAAGGAGTTCAGTTGCTTACAAGCTCTGGAGGTATATATTTGATATTAATCATCTCCTGTGAGATGGATAAAATAAAGGGAACCTCTCAGCAATTTATTTCTATTGTTGTGCAGGTGGATATTCCTGGTCCACTTGGAAGAAGTGCTGTAGAAATTCTTGAAACTCTTCCTAACCTTTCTCTTCTGAATGGTGTCATGGCATCAAAAGTTTTAGAAACTAAAATGCATGTGATTGATACCATGCTTCAACCTCGTCTCCCTGAACTGGACCCTAACGAATCACTGGCTGACCGCGTTATCAGTGCAATGTGGTTATATTTAATGACATACAGACTCGCAGATGAGGAAAAGATTGACGAAACATCTGTTTGGTAAGCACCTTCATCATTTTCCAGTGTTATGTTTGAGTGTAGCTTATGCACTCTATGTTTTACGATTCTCATGGTGCAGTTGGGGACATATTGGGTTTTTGAAGGTGAGGCTTATGCCTCAATGAATTTATTATGCTCAATGTATAATTGTAACAACAATTATGCAAGGTGATATATGTATTTGATTTGTAGGTATGTAATGGACGAGCTTGGTTCAGCTTTGCGGCACAGCGATGCACCTAATTTTAGGGTGTCTCCATTTCTATACATGCCAGAGGGGAATTTGGCATCAGCTGTAAGGTACTATGATTACTGTTCATAATTTTGTTTAATGGGCCTGGGTACATCTGGGTTTTACCATGTTCCAAACGAGTACAATCTTCAACCTGATAAAAAGAGTGAAATGTTGAAAGGTGTAGGGGAAAAGGGAATTTCTATGCTATCAATACACACATATTACTAGACATTTGTTTTACTGTATACAGTATAACTAACTATTTCATTACTTTAAAATTCTTTGCAGCTTTTCTGTTTTATGGCCAACTGAGAATGTCAAAGAAGGTGATGAGTGTACTCGCGATTTCCTGCTTGGTATCGGAGAGGATAAGCAACGATCTGCAAGGCTTACAGCTTGGTTCCATACCCCAGAGAATTATTTTATCCAGGTGGTGTCATGCTTTCAGTTTCTAACTGGACTTCTTCTAGCTATTAAATATTAGAGATTCAGTTTACCTTTCTCATTCAGGAATATGAAAAATACTGCAAGCATCTTGGTTTGAAAAGTTCTTCCCCTGCCTTCCCTTGCACGAAGGCCTCCAAAACAAGTCTCATTAAACAGGATGGATGTATTCTTCGTGTTTATACGGATATACCTCATGTAGAAGAGTTCTTGACACGCCCCGAGTTTGTACTCAGTAAGTACTTTATGTTGATTCTAGCACAGTTTTTTCTTCTTTTTAAACTTGTATACAGTATTTATTATAGTATTTTCTGGTGAAGCCATCGATGACTTTATTCTATACTTGTAACTATGCTTATCCTTACGTTCTCGGCAAAAGCACTATACACTGCTATTCTTGTTATTTAATTTGGGATTGGAATTTGGGGAATGGCAAATAGTTTTGATGGACTAATGCCACTGAGCTGTCTTCATTATTCATATATGATCTGTGGTCTTTTAGGTAGGGGTGGGAGGGTGTATATTTTGCATGTGTTTCACAATTTTTAGTTCTGAATATAACAAACGTTTTCTGATGGTTTTATTTTTCTGGCGGACATAAATCAGTATTTAGTGGTTCCCCATTATGCGAGCAATTTTCTATTGTCACGAGCTTCTTCCTTTTTTCTATGCAGCAAATGATCCAAAAGAGGCAGATATAATTTGGACATGCATGCAAGTGGATGAAGACGTGAAAAAGACTATTGGATTAACAGAATCCCAGTACATAAATCAATTCCCCTTTGAAGCTTGTCTTGTCATGAAACACCATTTGGCTGAGACTGTTCAGAAGGTTGACCAATCTTTTGTGTGTAACATTCTTGTGATTATGCTTAAGTAATGGGCTATTAAAAAAATGTTAATTGCCTTGGCATTACTCTTGTTGTCTTACATGAATACAACTGTCTTTGCTCAAACAGGCACAAGGATTTGTTAAATGGTTTCAACCTACTTACAATCTGGAAACACATCTTTCTCAACTCATTGGTGACTATTTTGTGCGTAGAAGAGATGGGCTTGACAATTTATGGATTTTAAAGCCCTGGAACATGGCACGAACAATTGATACAACTGTTACTGGTGATTTATCTGCTATCATTAGACTGATGGAGACTGGTCCAAAGATATGTCAGAAGTATATTGAGCATCCTGCTTTATTTAAAGGAAAGAAATTTGATCTTCGTTATATAGTGCTGGTTCGGAGTGTGAAACCTTTGGAAATTTTCCTTGCTGATGTTTTCTGGGTATGTGTCCAACTTTATGTAGGATACTTTGAACAATTTTCAATGTGAAAAACATACCAACGTTTGCTTTGCTAGCAGTTGACTATAAAGTTTTTTTCTTTTTCCTTCGTACAGGTTAGACTGGCAAATAACCCATATTCTTTGGACAAGAGCACACTTTTTGAATACGAAACTCATTTCACTGTTATGGTGAGTTCCAAGTAATTTTGTTTTAGTATAAAGAACAAATATTTGAGATATCTGCTGTAGTATCATCTGATTCTATGATGGTATGAGAACAAATACGTATATAAACATCATCTATCGCTAGGCAGGGGTTCGACTGAAAAACCAAATAGAACATTGCTTAATAAAGCTTTGTTGTTTTCTAAGAAATTTCTTTTGATTGTGTTTCTGCATACGTTTGTCTGTTTACTCATTTTACAGAATTATGGTCGGAGAATGAATCACATGAACACGCCAGAATTTGTAATGGAGTTTGAGAAGGAACATGAAGGTTTTTGTGCCTGCTTACTTTTCAATCATATCACTTTCTGTTCTCTGTATTATGATTTAACTATTTCTTTTTCTTTTTTGCTGCAATTGATATCTTGTACTGTGTCTTGCAGTTCAATGGTTGGACATCCATCAAAGAATACAAAAAATGATACTTACTGTGTTTGAATCAGCTGCTACAATTCACCCTCAAATGCATAGCGCGACTAGTAGGGCTATGTATGGAGTGGACGTAATGCTTGATTGCTCCTTCCAGCCAAAATTATTGGAGGTATAAAGTGATTATAATAATGTCAAACATTTGTTAACACCCGCACAAACAAATACATGGACATAGTTTTTATATTGATGTTTATGGTGAGGTTGCAAATTACACTTTTTTTTTATTAATTTATATTCCCATACAAGCCTGGAAGGCTACATCACCATCTCAAAAGGATACTTCATCTGAAACTAGGCCTTTTAGGATTACAATACTAGTTACGCCCAAAATTGCCGTTCTCCAGTTGCCAATTTCCTGCAGACAAATGGAAACTGCTCAGAACGAATTGCTTCGTATGTTCTGGGAGTACAATTATTGTTGACAAAGTACCGACCCTGGTTGACAGATTGTTTTGGTTGCTTGCTTTTGTTCTTTTACTCTTTCACACGGTTTGATTTTTTTATTTTTTATTCTTAAAGCAACATCAACCTACTGATCAGAAGGTGCAATGGCATATTAGAGATTGAATACAAGTCTACGTAAATGTTCTGTTTTACGTGTTTTCAAAATATCTGTAAATACAAATTTCCACCAAATGCAGGTTACCTACTGTCCTGATTGCGGGAGAGCATGCAAGTATGACACAAAGGCGGTGGTGGGAAGTGGTGAAACTGTAAAAGGCCAAGATTTTTTCAATGATGTGTTTGGTTGTCTGTTTTTGGGTGAAACCACGCATGTAACTCAACTGTAATAGAACCTTGAAAATAGTTTTATTAATGAATTATCTCTTGATACATTTGGTTTTATCATACATCTGTCTTAGTATTGTGTAGCACACGTTGTGTAATGAAGAAAAAAAAGTATATGATGGACACCAAATGTGGTGTTTGAAATCTTTCCATTTTATCCTGGGAGGCTGGGACGAGACACTTACACCAAAACATACCTTCAGGTGAAAGCCCCATCGACAAATTTTTCTGAAAAACATCCTATGTTCCCAATCACACTGGATTTGCGGGTCATATGAAGACTTTCATTGTTTCATATGCAGTCATATCAAAAATCCCTTTTCTCTGTAATCTTGGTTGCTGTAAGGGCTGAAAGCTTCTAATAACCAATTCTTCTTTCTCCAGGAGTCCCACCCCATTTCTTCGCATATCTCGTCAGTATGATTTATGCTATAGGTAGAAATGCAATGTCTCTTATAGAATCTAGTGGTTCTTTTTACAATCTCCTCCTCTTTGGTAGTTTGGTCAAGCATTTTTTCAACTGTTGGCAGCTTGAATTGATCATCAAGCAGTCGCGCTAGCCATTTGCATCGAATCTCTGAAGAATGTAGATTTGAGACACTTTCAACATATCCTACAAATGCCATGTTTGGAATCAAAGGATGGATTGTTCCCCTGAGATAATAAACAAAAAAAAAAATATCTGCAGATCACCACCTTATACAAAGGAAAATTCCTAGCACTCTGATCAAATTTACCCTATTTAAACAGTATCAGTACATGCTGTGTTGCTGACGTTCGTTCAACTTGATGGATTACTAGCATACATGTTGCAGTCTTTGATATATCACATGTCTACTGTATACAGTACACAAATACAGTCATAATCATACATGAAATATATGCTCTTTTCCACTATGCCTTTAAAAAATAAAATATATTCCATAAAAGGGATTTGTGATTGCATACCTGTATAGTGGAATGATACTGGTAGAGTCTTCTATCAAATTTGAAAAAGGTTCTGGCAGTATAGATTCGAGCTTTTTCTTGCCTTCAAAACCAGTTGCAAGAACTACAACATCAGCTTCCAACTTTGTTTTGTCATCAAACTCAACCCCTCCATTCCAAAACCACCATTTGGAAGTTTTTTTAAACAAGATTCTCCCTTGATTTACCTCTTGAAAGAAAGTTTCAGGCAAAATAGCCATTTGGCATGATGCATAGTCTTCCAGAAATGGGTGATTTGGTTCTAGACCATATTTTTTCAAAGGAAGCTTCCATAGCAAGTAGGATTCGATAACCTTTGAGATGATTCTTCTCTGTTTCAAACACATTGGGATGACATCATTTATTGAGTGCAGAAGAATTAATAAAAAATACT